>UELV01165429.1:0-11950 GCA_900490015.1 Megastigmus stigmatizans | reverse complement strand
CTATAGTTGCATTTAATTTTGTTTAGAGTGAAAGGAACTCTTATAGAGCGCAAAAGTCAGTCTAAAAATTGGAGTGATCAATATCACTATAGTATTAGAGTGTTTTATAGTAAGCTAAAAATTCACTCTAAATTCACTCTAGTGGTAGAGTGCGTATAGGTACGAACAATACACGTGTCAAATAATGGAAAAAATTGTCAATTTGCCAGCAGTAAGTATCTTATTATTAATATATTTATTAAATAGAAGCAGTTTTTCAATGTGAATATTATTATAGTAAAAAGAAAATCTGTATATATTCTTAGATTTGTAATGTAAAGATATTCTAACCTCGAAATTTTTCTTATTTCACTTTTAAATAGAGTACAATCAACTCTTACATAGAGTGATTTTTTTCTGCTCATACAAAAACTCTAGTAAGAGTGAATAAATAACTCTAAATAGAGTTAATTACTTTCACTGAAGCTAAGAGCGGATTTTCACTCTAAAAGAGTGGTTTTCCACTTTAAGAGATTTAGCGTGTAAAGGTGTACGTTTATTGCCGGTAATGAATCTAACATGAGACTTAGCGGGCAAAGTTTTTACCGAAAGAAAACCTTCTTAAATATGGAAACTACTTTCACTCTTTTGCAATCTATAGAAATTAACTGTTAAATTTACTTATTTATTTTAAACGGGCACAGTCCTTTTTTACAAAATAAGACATATAAGGTAGCTAGTAGTACACACTAAGTTTCCTATTCAAAACGTAATATAAAGAGCTATATAAAGATGTAATATTGGTTCCATGACCTTTTCAGTTGATTTGCAGTGGAATAATAGGTACCCAAAATTAGAGTAATGAGTATCCTCATCTCACGGTCTGAGACTACAAGGTAAATATGCTTATTTTGAAAAAAATTACGTAGTTCATCACATAGAATTAAACAATTAATGAATCTAAATGTAAGCAGACAGTCATGGAAAGTGGTATAATTTTAACAGAACAGATATTATAGAGAGAATCAATATCACCATAAGCATGATTTTGCCTGCTCATAGGTCTATAATTTTAAAATATCGCAAAAGTTTATGCTGTGAAGATTCTATTTTATTAATTATTATTTATATGTAGGGCAACCAAATTTGTTACCAATATAGCAGATTAGGCATAACAATCGTATTAAATAAACAAAATCACTAATTGCAGTTGCTCTTACATACTATTTAAATGATCTCTTATATCTAAGTCGAAAAATAAACGTGTTTAATTCAAAATCGTATTATATTACAAAAACAGGAACACGTTCAATTGAATTACCAAGCAATAGCTTGAAAATAAAGGCATATAAATATATATATATATATATCATTTCTAAGTAGCGCTCAAAGTTTTCAGATGAAAAAATAATATGGCGAGTGCGAAACCAGCATGCCAGTGTCAATAGTTTAACGAATCAGCGTTGCATTCTGTGCTGGGCCCTCGGCTGGGCCCTCTACCAAGTCTGTACCATTAGAAACGATTCCCATGGCACCATCACTATTAAAAGTTGGAGTAGTACGAATTGTACCTCTAGAAGTTGTACTAGGAGTAGTAGTTTTGGTTCTCGTACCGATAGAAGTGTCGGCTTCCGTGCCTGTAATACCATTAGATCCTGTATCAGTAGGAAATTTATATGTCAATAACGGATATTACCTGTAGGCAGCAGACTAGTAGGAATGGGCCCTATTGGAACGTTTGCAAGAGATGAATTCGGACATTTAATTTGACAATAAGTTTTGATAGCAGTTGCAACAAATATTCTTGATTGTCCACAAACATACTGGCAATACGTTTTAGGCAGGTCTCTGATTTGCGGAAGTCTATTGATGAACTTCAATGTTAATGGATCATCAGAAGCCTAAGAATAAGATTTAATTAGAATTTAGTCCTACCAAGTATTACGCATTCTAGTAAAAACTATAGTAGATTACGCCATTAGCGAGGAAGAAACTTGGGCAGTCCAGTACAAATTGACACCTAAGCCGAAGACAAGAGAAAAATAGTCAATTTACACAAGTTCTGGACTGTCCAAGTTTTTTCCTCCCTAGTGGCGTAATCTACTATTTAATTATTTAAAACATTTTACACATAAAAACAAATGATTATTTGTAACGTGCAAGTATAATGCTTTTTGGTCAATTATAACAATTATAAATATAACATTGTTTTTTATGAAAATTAATAATTATGCGCAGCTTTTCAAGTAAATTAAGCTTTTAATTTGTAATGACCAATTATAAAATTATTGGTCTATATTTATATTACTTTTCCCTAAGAAAACCTATAAAAATATTCAATAGGTTTAAAAAATAATGTTATTTTTATTTAAGGTTATAAAATGTCAGAATATTAGAAATAACAACAATTATTTAATATTAAATGACTGATACATGTGTAACTATAAACCTATAAATATTATATTGAAAGTTATATAATTATGATAACAAGTTAATGCTATATTACTTGCCTCAAATAAAATACTATTATTTCGCTTATTTCAATTACATACGTAACCGATATCGAAACTTTAATTTTGTGATTAGTACAAATATTTATTTTCAAATAAAATTTATTGTAAAATTTTCAAATTTTTCAAGCGGTTGCAAAAACTGTTTCTAATTTAAAAAATTAATATTATTTACCTTTTCAGAATTAAAAGTAAGATTTTTTAAATTAAATTCTTTATAGACTGTAATAAAAAATTAATTGAAGAACCTATTTCTCCATTAATGATTTTTCCGTTTTATACAATTTGGAAGGTGGTATATGATTAATACCTGTATCATTTAATATCTGTAAATCATTTTTTTTAGAGCGAGTAATTACAAAAATGTTAACAATAGTGGTAAATATGTATATCGCTCAATTAAAATATTCATACATTATACTTAAAGACTGTATCATAATTTGTAATTTTTTGCTCCGTATTCAGCAATTACAGTAATAACCTTTTTTATTTCTATAGTAGTAAGTGATGAACCGAAAAAATTGAAGCCATTATTCTATTTTCATGTTATTATTAAATTATATAAGCCGAATGATTTCAAAAACTATATACTTCACATGGTATACAATTTCTGATAATTTAACATTGTCTTTCCTATTGTTTTCGTTGATCAATTATTTATTTTAAAATTAAAAGTAATCTCACGGGGCTATAATTCATTTCAGATTTATAATTTGCAATGTGAAATAGAAATCAAGTACGCATTGCTTATCCTAACGAATATTTTATTATTAAGTATTTATGAAAAATCTTTACCTGGCAGACAGAAAATGCAGCAAGTATAAGCGCGATGTGTAAACCACAAATAAATATTTTCTCACTTCGAAGTTTATAAGACATTGTAGTAGACACGATGGGCTACGTTACCTTACGTATATGAACGTTGAGTCTCTCATGCAATACATGAACGACGCTCTTTATACGTGTCCCTATCATTCCATATCTTTAAGACAATCATGTTCAAAATGGGAAAAGAGGTCAAAACGTGGCTAAGCATAATTTTTACGATTTTGATAACTTGCATTTTTCTAAACAGATACTTCTTAGAAAAAGTTACAAGCTTCATATATCTTTACGGTGTGATATATTGCTGTAAAAAATCAAGTGAATTTTTATCTAAGTCTTAAAAAGTATGTCGTAAAGGTGGTTATTAAGTTAGTGTACAAGCTGTTCGGCTTATTCACATGAATAATATGTAATACATCTTTAAACATTCATAGTTAGGTTATTGTACTTCAATTTATATTTATGGTTTTTAAAATGATGTCAGAATAAAATATGTTAAAAAATTGCATTAATTGTTAAAATCAAAGTACAAATTTTACCCATATGCAAGGGTAAAAATTGCTTGACATCAACAAACCATACAAGCATGTTTTATGATATTTTCAAACTCCGCGAATGAAGTTGTAATTAATACATAGATTCACTAATTTTAACGCGTAATAGCAATTTTTGCTGACTAGATTATTATTGCGTAAATAGAAATAAGTATCTTAACAAATTATATTCACCAAAAGTGAAAACCGTATTATTTTTATTGAATTGTATTGTTTCTTTTTTCGACGATACTGGAAAGATAGGGAGCGATCTTCCGTACGAACGATTTAAAGTAATTTTAATTATTCGATTGGACTAAAATGTATAATAACAGTTGGGTAAAAATTCAGGTTAAAGGAGGACGCTGGTAGCGGCCCATGGTCAAATTTGGCATGAATCCTATAAAATCGACATCAGCACAAAGAATCCTTAAACTCTGAAGTATTTGAAGAAAAAATGTCTTCTTTATGAAGTGGAAAATATAAAAAAAGTGATTTTTTATAATTTTTAATACTAGATGTCGGATGAAATCTTGATTTTTTCACTCATTTTAACAAAATTGACTTGAATATTTTTAATATTTCCACGCATTTCCCCCGATTAAATTTTATTCCAATATTAATATTTTGATCAGCTCTAAAAAATAAAAAAATTTTGTACGTTTATCTAGGTTTATTTATTTTCTACGCATTCGTCGGCTTCCTCCTTTGCGCAATTTTTATTTTTTTTCTTCATAAATATTAACGATTAGTAAATTTAGTACTGTGACGTACACGAGTTAGGTGAGCATCACGGATTCGTGAACTCGAGTATTGTTTTTATATTCCCACCCAAAAGCTTGTCATTCGTTTTGACAATAGCAACACATAGCAAAGGTCGCTATGTCTAAACGGTCGACAGCGTGTTTAAAACCCAGCGTTGAGCCGAATACAGTAGCGCGTATTGACTACTCTATTAGCTCTCAGCGCTTTGTTAATGTTTATCTGAGATCGCGGCCCCACAACAAAACACATTAACTTTTTGTGTTCTTGTAGTCTCAGAGAACAAGATTTACTTTCTTTCTCTTCACAAATAATATGCACGCATTGGCATGCTATTTAAAGAGAAAGAAGATGTTAGTATTTTTAAGTACTATCCTGTACCAGTCTGTACTCCCCGGGAGCGCGCAATAACTCAACCGAGTACTCCAGACGACAGAGTGTCCTGATTGTACTAGATCGGTCGCCGCGTAAATGGTCGACTTCTCCAGTTGCATGTTATTGAGTAGAGGTGAGACAACGGCAGAAAGAAGAACCAATAATTGTGTAAATAGTATTAAATGTATTCTATAGTTGTATCTACATCTGTCTCTGAGCTAAATGCCGATTTGTGCTGTCTCTTTGGCTGTTTTTATAGTTTGGTGCCGGCTGATGTTGAGTTTCTCCCTCTGGTAGCTTCGTGAAATTTTGGTCTCTTTTCCATAAAATACTACTCGGTTTTCCGTTAATTCGAGTTCCTTTTCTGCTAATCTTGTTCTTATTCTATTTGGCTCGTTATATTGGCCTTATTTAATATAATATGTGGAATTAGCGGACGTCACAGTACGATTAGTAACAGTCGGGTAAAATTTGACAAGGCTAATATATGCAGGTTATCCCAAAATATAAATGAAGTCTTATTTATTCAACTTTCCGAGATTAGTCATTAAGCGCTGTAAAGGTAAAGTAATAATCTGTTTTTTAACTGTAGCTAATGCACTTCAATTTAACTATTAAGGTCCAAATTGTAATAATTATTTTACATTCAGTGCTAAATGTATAGAATGCCAATAAGTATCCAGAGATTAAAATTACTGTTAGTTGTCATGTAAAATACTTTTTTATCTTTCTTACTTCAGGACTTTTCAAAATATCTACACCTGCAGTTCTTTTTTTCCAAGATGATGATTGCATTATGCCTGATGAATGTATTCTGCGAAGAATTTTTATAAACCTCATAGCAAAAACAGAAGACTTTTCGAAAACAGTTCGTATTCTTGTACGTTAGTATTCTAGTTAATATACAAGGAATATCCGCAATATATTATATAGATGAAAAATCTCGTATAACATTTGTGTTAAAGTATCTTCTATAGGAGGTGTTCTTTCTGGATCGATGATGAATGTAATTTCATAAGGTTTACATTCTTGAGGTAGATATCGTTTGATTAAATGCCAACATTGATTAGTTGTTGCAAATGCTGAGTTTTCTTTGTTATTGAGTGACTTTATCGTTTTTCTTTGTTACTAAATAAATGATTGCTGTAAGAATCCAAATTATTACCAATGTTACAATTAGGTGAGTGTATCCATAATTGGAGACCTACGTATTTATTATACGTATTTATAACTTTTTGTTATTACAAGACCTCAGCAGATGTGCCTATTTGTAACTCGACAGCGTTATAAGATAGATATAATTATGTATCGAAAAATGGTTAAATAAAGTGAATTTCAATTACAGGTGAATAACGATCCTTACGAACCAATAAATCACACTTTTTATTAAAGGATCGACGGTTTCGGCCGTTTATTTAATACTTACCTCTTCAGGGCCTAAAAGAATTATTTATTGTATAATTCACAACTATGAACATCGTGTCACCGAAATTACAACTATCTGAGCAGTTTATGTCTATCGCACCAAGCCAATCTCAATGGATTAGTGTATGTATATATATATTATTCATATATTTCAGCACATACAACGCGATGTGTCGAAAGATCCCCGAGAGACCACGAGGCAATTATTCTTGTGTCCTCAACTACGCACAGCGTCTCAAGTTATACTTTTTTATGATGCACGCGCATGCACTAAAAAATAATCACTCACTTGGCTTTACTTACGCGTATACGCGCAACAGAGAGAGAGAGAGAGAGAGAGAGAGAGAGAGAGAGAGAGAGAGAGAGAAGCATGAAAAGAAAGGCCACGGCGCGCGGAGAGCTCGAGGAGGAAAACAAAAAGAAAGCTCACGCGAAGGAGGTGTGTGCGCGAGCGGCAAGGAGACACCGAAGTCAACGCGTCGACCCAGTTTTTCGAGAACAACAGCAGCAGCAGCCACCGCCGAATAAACCCGTGCGTGATTACCTAATGCAAGACGCGAGGGCTCGCAGTCTTGTACTCGCTAATAAACTCGCGACCACGATATTCAAGGTAGCGACTGCTTAGCCCCAAGCTGTACAGGTAGCCTGCCCACGACTCTCTGCTTAATTTCTCTCGCGAGTCTCTCTCTCGCGAGGAGAGAAAAAAAATCCAGATCGGTGCGTGTAAGAGAAGCTGGCGAAAAAAAGGCTACGTGTCGTAGGACCAGAATATATCGTCTGTGAGACGGAGAGAGATATGTACGTTTATATATGCGCATGCACGCATATAGCGCGAAATTCCATTGGGGTACGCGGATTAAGCTGGCGCTCCGATACGTGCGTGTGTCGTTATGATCTGCGAGACTCGCGGGTGTGTCTCCTCTTATAGGCAAGGATTCGTCGAATGTTGGTTTAAAGGTAGAGAGGGAGAGAGAGAGACAGAGTAACGTTGAAACCGAAGGGGGGCCCATTAATTCAGCGCGCGTGCGTCTCGCTGACCAACCGAATTATGTCGCAAGCGTTTCATTTGTTGTTGCGAAAATAATGGGCCTCGATGCTTGTCAATTAATCCCGATAATAGATGACTTTTGCTGCTACCGGTTTTTTCGACCAACTTCAGTCCCAGTCTTTTTTTTTCGTGGACTTGATTGTATTTTATTAAGAGTGTTATGGCTGGCAAGTAGTTGACGATTTGGAAAAATCGCTGACAGGAAGTTAGTGTATATAACCCTCACTGGCGCCTTTCGTGTAACTGATTGTTTCCATTCTTGTAACGTTTCTTGAGACGGCTTTTGTTCCGCTTATTCGACTGCCGATCAATTTATTTGAATCACATTGTTTCTAATTGCGTATGTATTGAGAAAACGAATTTTTAGATTAGATTAGAAAATTAATACCTATGCATCTTAACAAGAGATATGGGAATGAAGTTATATAAAAGAATTTTTTGTTTACAATGCTTTTAGACGATATCGACATTTTTATCGATACTTTGTAGCGATAGTCGTAATAGTTTCTACATAATGCATTGGATAGTTCGGTAATTAGTTTAATAGTGTTTCATTTTGAAGGAGATGAAAAAAATGACCAGTATATACCAGGAAATAATAATTATATTTTCCAAGCGCTCGTTAACGCAGTACATGGATTTGCCATGTTGGTAAAGGTGTACGTTTATTGCCGGTAATGAATCAGACATGAGACTTAGCGGGCAAAGTTTCTACCGAAAGAAAACCTTCTTAAATGTGGAAACTACTTTCACTCTTTTACAATCTATAGAAATCAACTGTAAAATTTATTTATTTATTTATTTATTTATTTATTTGCATTAAACGGGCATAGTACTTTTTGTACAAAATAAAACATATAAGGAGCAAGTAGTACACACTAAGTTTCCTATTCAAAACATAATATAAACAATTTCATCGCATGTTTAAAACCATATAAAGAGGTAATAAATATTAAAGTTTTTCAGGTAAACGACAGAAAAAAGCAGATACGTTTAGTATATCATGAATGTTCTGTGTTGATGTTAATTTTACGCTATCATCAGAAACACTTGTGTTTTGTATAAAAACGATAATTCACTTGCAATTGATGTTTTTTTTTTGGATAGTGTATGGCATATATTAATGCAGCTTACAGAAACTTTTGATTCGATTTTTGCTTCTCGGTACTTACTTTCAAATTGAGGAGGTTGTCCACAACGGACCAATATTATGAATTACTGAAACTTAATGAACTAAATGGTGATGTTTTGGATTCAAGTGTCCAGGATATGAAATAGATAACATCTTTAAATATTCTGTTACCATAATATTTATAGAATGTATTGACGTTACGCTACCTCAAACCAAACAAAGATTAAAAAATATATGTTTTTCCCCATGAGGAAGTTGTATTTTTATGCCGATTTCTTGTAAATACTTCAGTTCATCTATAGCTGCTTGACATATTACTTTATTGCCAAAAACTGAACGGTCCAATGTGTTAAACAAAATAAATAAAAATACACTTTCGAGCTTCGACTGCATTTCATGGGGAATACATGGAATAAAAATATAAACGTCCCCACATTTCGCAATTCCTCGATGACTTCCTAAAGGATTGTTAGTTTCATGATCGTCGAAAAATAAAAAGAGTGATCAAACAATTTTTCCATTAAAATTTTCAAGAGTTTGTTTCCACAAAGACGCTTGAATCAAATTTGATATAATAGTTTGGTTATCAAGTAGATCATTAATGTATTTAAAAGCAATCAAATATGTTGGTAATTTCAAAAAAAATTTTTAGTGCCATTCTTAGTGGTATGAATTGTGTAGTCACTTGTACCATTTCAAGTTTGTATGACGTTTTTAACAATAAATTCTTCACGTTCTCCGAGTTTGTACTCTTTTGGGCTGATATAAGTATTTAAATTTTCGAAGTTTTTCATAGTTCGATTTTCTGTATGTACTATACTCGTTGGGTCAGTACTTTTGTCGAATGTATCTAAAATAGATTACTTGATATTGCTTAAATCATATTGTGAGAAACAATTCAATACTTTTATTTTTAAATCAGTTAACACGTCGTTTATTAATGCATTATTATCTTGAATAATAGATAGAGCTCTATTACGGGAAACGTCTGGATAGCTGTACAGCTTAGCAGCGAATGACAGAACTGATTTTTCAGTGTTATTTGTGTAAATAGAGTTTTCTACTTCGTCTTCATATTGTAATACTTAACTCTGATTGTCCTCTGTCAGTAAAATATTTTGAAAAACAGAGTCAATAAAATCATTGTTTCAATTCAAATACTCATTGATATTTTTATCAGTTTTCTGTACTGTAGAGTCTTTAATGCTGAGGATATCACTTACAAAATTTTTAACTTCATTTTAATTACATTTTGTTAAATGAACATTAGGTTTAAAGTTTTCTTTAACAATTTTATATGTTTCCCTAAGATGTTTTCTAAAAGAAGCATAAGAAACAAAAACTTTTTTACAACTTCTATTACTGTAAAGGTTGTTTTTTCGCTATGCACTAATTGCATATGTTTTAAAATAAAGTTGTATTGGTAAATTTCTCATCGGAAGAGCATTTCGAGCACATGAGCATTTTGTAAATTAATTAAATTACACAATAAAGTCGTGCGCGTACTACAGATTATGCAGACTCAGTATAGAACTGGATGCTGCAGACTGAACAGACGCAATAGATCCTAACAGTGAAGCACTTGCAGTCGCATCATCTTCTTCAGCTGCTGTTATCAAGTTCTTGGTTTCGCCGACCAAAATATAATTACAATAATAACCATTTTTATTTCTATAGTAGAAAGTGATGAATCGAAAAAATTGAAGCCGTTATTCTATTTTCATGTTATTATTAAATTATATAATCGAAATGATTTCAAAACCTAATTATTTATGATTCTTTAATATTGTATTTTCTATTGTTTTGGTTGATCAATTATTTATATTGAAATTAAAAGTAATCTCACGGGACTATAATTCATTTCAGATTTATAATTTGCAATGTGAAATAGAATTCAAGTAAGCATTGGTTTATACTAACGAATATTTTATTATTAAGTATTTATGAAAAATCTTTACCTGGCAGGCAGAAAATACAGCAAGTATAAGCGCGATGAGTAAACCAGAAATAAATAGTTTATCAATTCGAATTTTATAAGCCATTGTGGTTGCATGATGAACTATGTCACCGTGCGTACGTATGAATGTTGACTGTCTCATGCAATACATGAACGACGCTCTTTATACGTGTGCCTATCATTCCATATCTTTAAGACAACCATGTTCTAAATGGGAGAAGTGGTCAAAACGTGGCTAAGCATAATTTTTACGATTTTGATAACTTGCATTTTTCTAAACAGATACTTTTTAGAAATAGTCGCAAGCTTCATATATCTTTACGGTGTGATATATTGCTGTAAAAAATCAAGTGAAGTTTTATCTAACTCTTAAAAAATATGTAGCAAAGGTTGTTATTAACATGAATAATATGTAACATATCTTTGAACATTCATATTTAGGTTATTGTATTTCAATTTATATTTATGGTTTTTAAAATGATGAATAAACAATGTTAAAAAATTGAATAAATTGTTAAAATCAAAGTTCGATTTGGGTACAAGTTTTACCCAAATGTAAGGGTAAGAATTACTTAACATGATTTATGATCTTTTCAAACATCGTGAATGAAGTTGTACTTAATATATAGATACACTAATTTTAATGCATAATATCACTTTTTTCTGACTAAATTATTATTGCGTAAATAGAAATGAGCATCTTAACTAATTATATTTACCAAAAGTGAAACCGTGTTTTTTTTATTGAATTGTGTTGTTTTCTTTTTCCGACAATACTGGAAAGAAAGGGAGTGCTCTTCCGTATGAACGATTTAAAGTAATTTTAATTAGTCGATTCGACTAAAATGTATAAAGACAGTTGGGTAAAAATTCAGGTTAAATTCTCAGTAACATAATTAATAACGTTTATCAGTTGAGCTGTAGTTTTATAGAAGATTCAGAATTACTGTATGTGGACGTATCATCTTCCACTAGGTACTTTATCTCAACGATAACAGATGCAAAATCTCGCAACATTTGTGTTAAAATATCTTCTATAGGAGGTGTTCTTTCTGGATCGATGATCAACGTGATTTCATAAGGTTTTAATTCTTCAGTTAGATATTGTTTGATTAAATACAGACATTGACTATAGTTGTTGCATATGCTAAGTTTTCTTTGTTAAATAATAAAATGGTAGTGTAATAAATGAGAGTTTTCCCAATAAAAAATATATTTAGCTGACCTTTATGCGCTAATATTTATACGATTAACTGTACTCTGTACTTTCCTGAAGAATTCGAAAATTTACACGAAATCGAATTGTAATTTTCTTAAATTTTCTCGCATAATTTTGTTAGTAAAATACGAACTATCAATTAAGGGGATGTGCGACCCTAGGAAAGATTCCTACCTTACCGGTAG
>UELV01165427.1:0-12022 GCA_900490015.1 Megastigmus stigmatizans | reverse complement strand
CACACACACACACACACACACACACGTGCAGCGACTATGTCTGTTTCGTCACACAACGCGCGATTCACCTCAAAATCTTCCCACAATATCATTATACAATTTGGCATTACAAAATCCGTGCGCATTATCCTTAATAATTAGTGTTCAACTGCGCGTGGAAAGGGAGAAAGAAAAAGAGAGGGAGAGAGAGATCATTGGAAAGCAGCCAATAGAGAAATATTTACTTAGCAAACCACGAAATTTGTTTGTTATGGATGCGTTTGGTTTGGCCTGCTGAATTATCTAATTTGTTTATCGTAAATTCAGTCGTTTTCGGGGTTAATGACATATTATACTTCAATTTATATATTTATTCAAGGTACTTTACTTTTAATAAAAAAAAAAAACTGTTCAGACACAAAATCAACTATAACTGAGGGACTATACAACCATAAAGAATTAAAAAAAATTAACTTCTATTAATATAGAAATTAAATGAGATCTGAAAAACGAGATTTCAGGTCTCGAATAAACGCCCTTCCTCCTCCCCCCCCCCTCCCCAAAAAACCCAAAAATTTCAAAAATCATTACTTTAAATTAAGCTACAGAGAGTATATATAGAGGTTATCCGAAATAGAGTTAGGCCGCGATAAAATCTGGCGAAGCTTCACGCGATCCCGGCCTTTACGGTTTATACGCTGCACATACACATGCACACACACGCACATATATACATATACTCGAAGGATCGAGCTCTGATCCTTTGGTTTTTGGTTCCTCGAGGACCTCCTTCCTGCCCAAGGGGTAATAACAAGGCGAGAGAAGGAGAGAGAGAACCAGCCGCGCTATCGGCCGAAAAGGAATACACAGGTATACGCGACTATGTATATATACAATAGTTCGTCGGTGAAATTAAACAAAAGGGTAGGTGGAGGAGAGAGAGAGAGAGAGGCTGCAAAAAAGAGCTGAACCCCAATAAGAGAGAGATGGGTGCGTGTGTGTTGTGTGTGTATCCTAGAGCTGAGACTAAATCAAGGGGTACAGTGCGTGGCAGAAAGTGGCAAGATTGCGCGCGCTGCTGGGAAGGTATAATATATAAGTTTTAAATATATAGCGTCATTGTTGTTAGCATTGATAAATATAAGAGCTGACTGCAGTATGGATGAGCAGATCGTTATATAGTCGCGCCGAGTCAAATGGTACAAGGCTATGCTATGCATATATGCTATAACGCTAACGTGAGCTTTCAACTTTTTGATTTTCAAAAATGAACGTAGATTTTTTATAGCTTCATCGATTGCGACTATATCCGGATGGCTATGCGCTCGCGGCTCTTTTGCATTGTTTGTTTTGGGACAGTAATAGACGCCACGTTATGGTTACATATAGCCAATAACATACTTTGAACTGAACTATAATCTTTTTAGTTGGATAATACTTTAAAAGCAGTTGGTGTACAAAAACGATGAATTATTAAATTTGTCTTTTTCATCAACAGTGATATCACAATCATCCGACTGTCAAATAGATTGGAAAAAAAAATAGAAAATATAAAGACAAGTTGATAACGTTGACACACACGCTTCAGATATCCTGAAAAAAGAACTGCATCATCTTCCCAAGGCAATTTCTCGAGCGACTGTACAGTCCATCTTTATCCTTAAAAGGACAAGCGGTTCCTCGTAGTGGTGCTGATGGTGGTGGTGGTACATTTGGGATCTCATCTAACTCCTTCTCACTCTCTCTCTCTACTACTACTACTACTACCTGCCTGCACTCTTTCTTTCTCTCTCGCGATCTCCTCCCCTCGAGCGCAAAGCAGCAGGTAGATCGAAAAGACTACATATATATATATATAGGAAAGGAAGCCCAGGGACTGAGCGCATTACGAGATTTTCGTTTGCGGCCCGAACAAAAAAGCACCTTCGCACCGGCTCTCTCTCTCTCTCTCTCTCTCTTTCTCTCTCTTTCTCTCTCTTTCTCTCTCTCTCCCGCAGTTTTATACATTTGCGCACGCGCGCCTATACGTATATATACACTTGTATAAGACGCGCGCACACAGGATGCTCGAGCGATTTCCTCTTCTCGATCGTCATCGACGTGTATATATATATATATATATATATAGGCGTGCTGATCGGGCGATGCGCGATTCCCACGAGGAGCGATTGTCAATAAATGCAGGCTTGCATGTGTGAACGAGAAGTGGGCGTGCGAGATGTGTGTGTATGTGTGTATAATAAAGAGGGGCTGCTGCTGAGTTCTGTTCTCATCTCGTTGCTCGCCGCGCGCGACAGAATCCTATGTGCATCACGCAGGTCAAAGGGGTTGTTGTCGTGTGTGCGTGCACCAGTGCAGCACTTTCACCTCATCGCATACTTTCACCTCGAGTCCCTTCCTGCTATGCGCGCACAATATAATTGTTGAAACAATCGAAGAACTTTCGTATACACGGTGCGCCAGGCATTCTTCTTCTTTCGATATAGGTTTTACCCTTAGGATCGAGAGAGCCGTAATACGCGCACACACCCATATACTGTACACACACAGAGTCGGCTTTTCGATGCCAGGGTCGCGTTCTTAATTCGATTCTACCTCGTCTTTTTCTCTGATTTCCACTGCTCCCTCTCTCTCTCCCTCTCTCTCTCTCTCTCTCTCTCTCTTTCTCTTTCTCGCTCTCGCTCACTTGTATATATACATACACGCTGCCTCTCTGCGCAGTGCTCAGTCACGGATATATATCTACGTACTATGTATATACAAGCGTATGAGCACACGTGAGACGCGATAATGAGTGCTTTCAGGTAAATCATATGCTGCTGTAGGCAGCGCCGACTCTGAGACGATCGGGCCGCGCCGTGGAATTCCTTCTCAGCTCTTATATATATCCACCTTTGGTATATTCCTGTACGATGCGTGCGCGCGCGCCCTCCATTCAAACTCTCCTCCTCGCCTGTTCAATACTTTGCAATTTGATTATTTATATATTTGTCTGCGAGTCATGCAGCATCGCGATTTGCACGCGGCAGCTCCCGCGAGAACTTTGCAATATATTTACAGCCTTCGCTTTTCCGTATAACTGGAATACGTTATATATATTTAGGAGTGGAGTTGAATTGTCCGATGGGTATATTGGATATATCGAGGATTGAGAAATACATTGTTTTTATAAAGACGACATATTCTGAAAAGCTGCACAGGCTACGGTAATCTAATGGTGGGATAATTGTAATTAAACGATTAATGTACTGGCACGCGCCACTCGAGTGTATTTCTATATCAAACGCGCTCACGTCATTCCAAGTTAAGCTATACTCGCAGATTCAAACTTAAATAGTGACGCGCACGTATAGTTCCACGAAATTCTTATCGTTAACGCTCTGTAAAAATGCATGTACAGCTTCTAGTCCTCCAATTACATGCAGGGGATTAACTGCCTGTACAGAAGCGCAGCTTCAAAGCAACCATTTCAGTACATTCAAACAAACAGAATGTATATATATATAAAATTATTCCACGAAATACATATATTCGCGTAATTAAAGTTATAAGCAATAAAAACGCTCGATAAAGTATAATCCCTAAGCCCACTGATTCACATATGAATTTCATGACTGAAAAGCAGACCAAGATTGAATTATATAAATCCCATTCATAATATGGATCTATTGAAAAGCCGAATCAAAGATTTGTATTCGTGTCTTTTCTCCTCCATTCACACGCACTGCACACACATATACTCACACTCGGAGAGAACCGTATCTTTCTCTCCCACTACCATACATCCTTTATCTCTCCCTCTTCTTTGTCTCTCTCTCTTTCTCTTTCTTTCGCGTTTCCTGCATCCGCACGTGTATATATATATATACACGCGCTGTTTTCGGTCGGCGAGCCGCGGTGCATAAATTATAATAATTCGCGAGAGTGTCCGATGTGTATACACATGCAAAGAATCGGATGTATATAGCATCAGTCTGGGATCTCTCTGTACGCGAGGGCGTATAATAATCCCCCGGGTCTCTCATGCGCACGTCGATCGACGGCGCGCGCAAAAGTCGTTCCGATCGAAAATCTCCCGCGATGCCGTAATCGGTTTTCGACATCGCGGCGGCTGCGGCGGTTTCGATCGCAAGCGCGCGCCACTTTATCAATAAGAAATCCGAGACTGTGGCGCGCGTTGCGAAAGCGGATGACTGAAGCTGCGCTCTCAAATTATCCGCCGTTTTTGGGGTGTGTGTGTCTGTGTACTTTTTCTCTTTTTCCCTTTCCCTTCTTTTTCTTTTTTTCTTTTTTTTTTGTTTGAGAATAATGTGTAGCTTTTAAGTCGGTCATGTACCACGTATATATATATATATATATATACCGTTGTCAAATAGAGTATGCGCAATCATTTTGTAACCAGTACATATTATATTTTGTACGGGTAAGTGGAGTTCGATATATATCGGTTGAAAGGTTAAGTAATACAATAATTTTGGCGAAGACAATTTTTGATAATTTTTATTCTATTACAGGGGAATCTCATTAAAATACGACAACAGCGCGCAAAATGACAATAAATATATTATTCCAAATTATCATTCTGTTTGGCCCACCAATCTTCTACTTACAAAACGTATACACGCAAAGTATGATATACAAAAGCAAACACGCTTGAAAAATTGATCAACCCGATGCGAAAAGACGCAAAAAAGCAGCCAAGATTATGTCGCGAACCAAGTGCAAAATTGAAAATATACCTTGGAGTTAAAACAGATTAGGTATATACCGCGTAACAGACAGCAAGGCGGCCTACAAAGATAATCTCTCGCATATAAATAAACGAACGGCTATCGAATATACCGCGTACCTATGTACCAAAAGCCAAACAATAAGCAACATCATTTTTGAAAGAGAGAACAAAAAAAAAGTGCCAAAGTGCGTAAACGTGAGAGAAGAAAAAATATAAAGTCGCTCCCGAGAATAATCCACCATTAACTAAGCAAGCAGGAGTTTGTATAAGTATGAGAGAGAAACGAAATACACACGTAAAAAAGGCGACATAATTAAAGAGCAAAGCAGGCATAATTCGACAGACAAAGACGTCGTCAAGAGAGAAAGAGTGATAGAGCGAGAGGGGGGGAGAGAAGGGAGACGCCACGATTCACAAAAGCAGTAGCGTACGCGTATATGTACGGCGCAGGCGCAAGTAAACTTGTACGTGTGCGCATGTGTGTGTGGTGAGAGAGAGAGAAGGCGCGCGCGACTCGAGAGACAAAGTACTCGGTATATACATATATACGTATACCGAAAAACGCTCCATATATCTCTTTGTCCTCGTCCCACTCGCGAACTCGCCGCCGCCGCCGCCGCTGCTGCTACCGCGCCGCGGGCAGCCAGACAAAGAGGGAGATAGAGTCGGTATAGGAGCTATCGCTGAGCGCGAGAGAGCGAGAGAGAGAGAGAGAGAGAGGAGGGACTAGCGCACACTGCAGGGTATGTATGTATGTATATATATGTATAATGAGAGGGAGCGAGTCGGTTGGCTGCGTCATGTTCTCAAGCGAAGTGGGTCAGTGGGTCTCCCCACCAGGGAGTCTTTTAGCCGGCGAGCGGCGGCGGCGGCGGCAAGAGCGCCGTGCAGCGGTGGGAGGTGGAGGTGTAGAGCCAGAAAGACAGAGAGAGAGAGAGAGAGAGAGAGACGCTGTAAGAACTGAACAGACCGAGTTTATATATATATGTATATATCTACACTCACACTTACCTTATACACTCCTCGCGATCTGACGAATTTTGCAATTCATTCGGGAAATATATAAAGGAGCACTCCTTTTTCCTCTGGCCAATTCCGATGGCGACTAACAGGGGCCCCGTCGTCTGCACGGGGGGAAAAGAGGACTCGCGGCCCTGTTGCAATTTGCTTTGGATTTAATGCAGAGAGCCAAGCCGGAGACACGTATAATACTGGCTTCACAGCTGCTTAATTCTATTATATATAGGTACCCGGTGCGGCAGCCGTGCGCGCGCGAAATTATAAAATTCATTACTTTAATGAAAGGAGCTAATTTGGTTTAGCTCTTTAAAGCTGCTCGAGATTTGACTTGGAATATTTTAAATATATGACGAGACTGTTCGAGCGAGAGTAACGGAGAAGAATTTTTCATTCAGAATAGATTTAGGTTTGGGAAGTGAAAAGAGAATCAGGGAGCAATGATAAATTATGTATATTGTATCAGGATAAAAGGCAATAATTTAAGATGCCATTTGTTATCTCGTATAGTACCGTTTCACGCTGCACAAACCACTATACCTGTAAAAAGAGTGAAAAATTTATATCACAGGCTTAACATAAAAAGAAAAAGAGTTTCAAGCTTGCATCAATTTCCTTTCTCTCGTATAATTGTCGACTTTTTTATTTTTAACAAGCTATAGTAATTTATGAACAGAAAAAGTGGGCAAAAGCAAGCAGCGAGTAAAATGCAAACGATTGGATAGTGCCAATTTTTTAAATATCCGCAAAGAGCTTTGTGAATTTTTCACAACTACTTACATATATATATGGAAACGAGAGTATACCGAGGCAGTCCGATTCCAGCAATTTTTACACAATTTTGCGCTCTCCAATTATATCATACTTTGCGTGCAGTAAATATTGCAGTCGTTCTTTTTTCTTTTTTTTTTTGCTTAGTGTAAATAATCTCCGCTGTGAGTTTCTACCTATGCGCTGTTTATTAAACAACTGGAAATTAAAAAAAAATGATTATGTATCACTAGCATGTTATACGATTCTTTTACAAATGTATTTACTGATATTTGAAAGGAAAAACATAATGGATTAAAAATACCACGAGTCCTTTTACCAAAAGATTACACGATTTCATTATACTTCTACAGAAAGAACAATTATATTCACAATAAAATCTGTCTGTCAACAGAACGTTCGTGGTCATTATATGTTTATTTCTATAACCAGTCATTTTGTCAATCAATTTAATACTAATTTCGGTGGTCAAAATATCCTCTCTAGCAATCACCTTCTTTTTTTTCATGAAGTTTCTAAATAACGGAGTATAATAATGCATTTATAAAAATATGTCGCAATCTAATTTGTAATTTCATGCTGTAATCGCTGGGAATAACAATGAGCAAATCATGTTTATATAAAGAGATTATGTTGACATAACGTTATATCTATATCAGAGACGATAACTTTTTCTCGTCACGACTCTAATTTATCGAGATTTTTTTGATGCTATAACACTCACTTTAAGAGAACGGTATACGATAATAAAAAATATTGAATTTATTTTGAAGTGAATTATTGTATTTTATACCGTACTGTTTATTACTTACATAAAAAATGTTTCACCAATCATAATCAATTGCTTTTACTCTTATTAAAAGACGTGTTGAATAATGTTTTGAAAATTAGTCTGTGAGCATGCGTATACCTATACAAAAAATATTTCACAAAAAATGTCATTATTACAAAGAAATTAGTTTAGAATTTAAAAAATTTAATGATTTTGATAAAACGACCAACGAGAAAAATTCATGTTAACCATGAAAATATTTTTGAGCTTTGAATTAGATCTTTTGAAAATACAAAAATCATTTCAAAAATTTAACTATCTCAATTTGAAATTCAAAAATAATGCAGGGTGTCACGTCAAAGGATTATCTAGTTTCGTCTAGGTAGCCAGCTTTATAAGCACAAATTCGTGCTAATAAGTCGAGCACCTAGATAAAACTAGATCTTCCATGACAAGATTTTCCATGACAGAGCTGTTGCAAATGAAATTGATGACATTTTCATGAGATTACTTTTATTTCGTAACTCTCCAATTTAATGTCGTTGAATGATTTTTCTTAAAATAGCCACGCGCGATATTATCCAGCCTTTCACGTATTCAGATAGTAAGTTCACAATTCGAGTGAATCGAAAAAAAAAAAATTAGGAGTTTTGAAAATCATTTATCAATCAACCAAATTAAGTGTAATCACGACCTCGTGCCTTTTTGCTTCGTCATTCTAAAACGAGAATAAGATACTATTGGTGTAAGTTCACAGATCGAAGATTTCAGTCATTATAACTTTATATAAAAAAATTTGTTCATTCTCGCGGTCAAAATTAGTGCATCGAGCACTAAAGCCTTCTTAAAGAACTTTAAAAAAATGAGCGAAGCCCCGAAAAAGTCGAGTCCGAAAGCGAGAAAAGATTTTTGTCCCGCATGCCAAGGCAGACGTGTATAAGGTATATCCCGCGCTATAATACGGGGAGTGCCGCCGGCTCGAGAGCCGCGGAGGCGTAGCAGCACCGGCAGCGGCGACGGCGGCGCCTCCCTCCCGATTCTGCGCGCGGATAGGATATATACCTCCATCTTTCTCTCTCTCTCTCTCTTGAAGTCCTTTCTCTTTCGTTCGCACTTTCTCCGGCTTCGACGCCGCTGCTTCTCTTTGGCTTTTCGCTCTCTGTGCGCTCTATCACTATGTACAACCGGCAAGTTTCGCTTTCGCGCGCCTCTTCGCTCTATTATGGTAATACGGTTGCGCGAGAGGAGAGCCAAGCCTGTTAGATAATTCCCCGGCGCAGGAATTCTCTCCCGTATATAAGTACCCTTCTTTTTTTTTGCCTCTCTTCGTTCTCGTTTCTTTTCTCATAAGCGCTGATATTGCGTACAACTTTTTCTTTTCTCTTTTGTTTCGTTCGATTGAGCGACGAACGGGATCGTCGCGATAAGGACGCGATGCGACAGCGCGTCGTATTTACGAGGATTTTGTGAATTATACGCGGCTCTTTTTATATTTATCTTTATAGGTTATTGGAGTGCGCTCGATCTGCTGCTGCTGCTGCTGCTGCTTCTGCGAGTGCGCAAGCTCTCTCACGTGCTGCTTCGCGATAAATTTTCAGACGGATTTATTAGTTTCTGTATAAGTGCGACTCGCACCGAGCATCCGCTGCTCACTTTATTACATTGGTTTTCCTTCGAAATTAGGCTTCAAAAACAAAAAAAAAAGAAAACTCGATTTCAGAAATATATAAATAGACACAGACCGACTGAGAGGACAGTTGCGCAATGCGGGATCGAGAGTTGATGAGCAGCAGCCGATGCAGCCGCGATTCGGTCTCGCCGTTGAATTTTATATACGGTCGTTATCGCTTGCTGCAGCAGCAAGCCGCGAAACATCATCTCGCTCTTCGTTATAGGTATACAAAGCTCGATACAAAGGGTGCAGGATAAAAGGCCGCTCGCAAGCGTGTGTGCACAGTCGGCATTTCTAACCTTTATCGCGATTGAGATTCTCTGTTCTCTCTCTCTCTCTCTCTCTCTCTCTCTCGCTTTGCACACACACATACACACACAGGATATATATCGCGCGGCTTGATCTGCGAGGCGCTAAACCGCCTCTTATTATGTACTTGCGATGATGCGAGGCCTATATAATTTTCTCTCTCTCTCTTCTGCGCTTATTAAAATACTTGACTATATATCACAATGGCGAGTGTTTATCCGCGCGCACTTTTTCCGCGACGAGTCTGCGCGGCCGGCGTGGCTTTTTTTTGGGCGTGCGGCCGCTAATATTATATGCGCGAGCCTCCTTTTGTTTCTTCTATAGGTCGGCTCGAGGATCAGCTCTGATAAAGAGATTTATTGGGAATGGAGCCGTTGAGAGATCGCGTGCGTGCGCGTGTAATTCGAAATTGATATCGCGGCTTTTTAGAAGGCTCAAGTACATGTGCGTGCGTGCTTGTGCAGTGTAAACGAGCGCTGCGATGAAAGGCTCCTCCTGCTGCTCCTCCTCCTCCTCCTCCTTCTCCTCCTGCTGCTGCCTTGCATTTCGAGGAGCAAATGCGGTTTTTATATTATTATACGTAACTATATATATAAGATCTTATGAAATTATTTTTATTTTTTGAAAAAACGGTTAAAATTTTATTTGCTATGGTATACTGATTAGAATCTGTTAAATACATCTTCTTGTTATTAAAATTAAATTCAAGTTGCTGTGCACCTTTAAAAACAAGTATATAGTTGCAGCGGATTAGCGATAAAAAAATTTCGTTCTATCAACGATTATTATTCCCGAATGTATAAAGCGATAGGATCGCGCGCACTCGCGTATTGTGATTAATCGAGATTTCGAGCCAAAGTAGAGTTTGCATCGAAAAATCAGATCCTAAGATCGGAGTGGATAAAGTCGAGAATTCCAACGAAAATCAGATGTTATCGTAAATAAGACCCAAATATACTCTTCGCTCACGAGTCGCGGAGTCGCTATAAAGTAAGACTATATCTCGCGCTCAAAGTTCTCTGTAATATCGCAATAAATATACATTGAAAATTAAAAAGGCCAGAACCAACTCCCACATCCTTTCCGATGTAAATATGTCGCCAGACATATAGAAATAGACTGCAATCCAAAAGTACATCTGGGAAAATATGTATAGATGTTTCTTATGCATGGCTTATGAGCCGTCCTCCGGTCAAAAAGGAAACGCGCATGTCTTTTACGCGCTGCGGCACTAAGTATGACGAGAGAGAGAGAGAACGTGCGGACTCACGAAGGAAAGATTTATATATTCGAGAGCCCATATGCTCCTTCGCCACACAGTTCCGCGCAGCCACGGACTCCGAGGACGATTGGCAATCTCTCGAATAGGAGGCTGCGGCTTGGTCCTGCGCAGCGCATGTGTGCGCCTCGCTATGTATACCCCGCGAAAACCTCCCATCGCGCACACTTTTTCTGCTCCTTCTCCCCTCGCGTGCACGCGCGGGCGTTTCCTGCCTTCCGACTCTCTCCCTCTCGCTCTCTTCGCATTGTTACGCGCCTCGTATATATCGCTCTGATAAATAAAGTTGCGTAATATGGCCGGGGGAAAGTGCGATATAAATTTTCGGCCGTGACAAAAGTTTCATGGTTGCCCGAGAGAAAAAGAGGAAGAACGAGAGGGAGATTCTCTTCATCCCTCCAGGGCGTTGTATCATATCGATTTCTTAAATATGCGAGCTAGTCCGGCCAAGGATCCGCTGGATTTTTTAGAGATTCGGCTTGCGGTTGTGTTTCTTTATTGATGAATCGCTAGAGCTAATTTGAAAGATTGAAGGTTTTTCGGGATAATATAGGGGCCATGAGTGAAAAATATAAATTCTGCACTAACACCTTGCGTGCATAGTCGAGGGGCGCAATAGAGCTTTCAAAAACGAAGTTTTAGCGATAAAAATATAAACTTTGAGAAAGCAACACTTTGCGCACAGCGAGCAAAAAAAAAGAACGGAAAAGTCTTATTTTACACGTATACTTTGGTGCAAAATTTTTCTACGCGAGTTCTGAACTGGGTGAAAAGCATAAGTTTGCCAGGGAAAATTTGCTTCGCCGAGGAAAATGAAATTTATAATTAAAAACCCGTCGTGCCAACATTTTTTAATAATTAATTTTTCATTTCATTAACAAATATTAGTTTTGTTTTTTATTACTCCGCAGAGAGAGATTGTGTTTGCTTATAACTATACAATCAAATGGAATTTATTGAAGTGAAGTGTTAAAATTTTGTTGTTACGCCATACGCCGCATGTAATTTGCATACTGTGACATCATACTACAGAGACTTTTGAACTATTGCAACTTTCTAAGCTTCAAACGCATTTCAAAAAACAAAGTTAAAGTCAAACATGGATACGGACGATTTAGCTGAATAAACTCAATATTAAACGAATATTACGTGATAAATCATTTAATCCGCGTAATTCAATATAAAATCACGTCAAAGATAATTATATGAATTCGGCACCCTAATCGCACTGCAAGATGCGAACCCCCCGACCCTTGCGCAATAATTAAAAAAAGAAAAAGAAATGATGGCCATCTATCTGGGAAAGCCGTCGATATACGAAAAAGAAGTAACCCAGATAAAAGCAAAGGAAAACAGATATCTCCCGAAGCTGAGAAACCTCAATCTCCTCCATCAGCAGTGGCGCACTTAGCGCGCACCAATTTTTTCCAATCCGCGGACGTACACACACTGCACACACATACACAGAGAGAGAGAGAGAGAGAGAGAGAG
>UELV01165426.1:0-35649 GCA_900490015.1 Megastigmus stigmatizans | reverse complement strand
TATATATATATATATATATATATAAGTGTGCGTGCGTGTGTGTGTGTGTGTGTGTGTGTGTGTGTGTGTGAGGAAGAGATGACAGAATGAGGAAAGGAGGAGAGAGAGAGAGAGAGAGAGAGAGAAAAAAGAGAAGAGATACGGAGGGATTTAGGAGCTCGATCTTAGCCGTGGGCGGAGAATATCCTTTAAAGCCCGAGGAGCTCGAGCGAGCGATAAAACTCACCGTTTCAATTCTGTCGACTACCATTTCACAGATCTAGACGCGCGCTTAATACACGCGTTGACACGCCGGTATAAGGCCCCGCACGTCGAATGGTTTTATTTCGTTTTCAAGAGGGATTTCGAGCGTGATGCTGCGTTATTATTGCGCAACCATATTAAAAGCTTCGTTAGTATATGCCATACTGCTCCTTTCGCTCCCAACTCCTTCTTCGCCAGATTCTATTTTTATAATAGGTATAGATGCCCGGACAGACTGCCGAATACTAATGAGATACGCCGAATTCTGTGCCACATATATCGATAAACCGAAAAACTATATATATAACTTTTTTCGCTCGACTACCATACTCTCATTCGGATCTATAAGGATGCAAAAGGTGGCAAGTGTTTCTTTCCACTTCTATATATATATATATATATATGTATGCCTCCTGCGTAAACGTCAGAAATGAAATCAGTGCTAATTCCGGGGGCTGCGTTAAGAAATGTTCTCATACTTTTACAAATGAAACATGAAAATATATGAGTTAATATCGCACCGGGCTGGCCCTATCCTAAGTGACAAAACAACAGACCATATATATCCAGCATTTTTTCGCTCTCCCGCGTGAGACAGAAAAAAGGAAAGAAATATTCCTCGCGCTATTAGACTATAAGGCATAACTCGACTCTCCAACATTTCGTCCGCAAACAGCGTTTTTACTTTAAAATTATTGAGCATACACACGAGAGATGCGAGCACCTGAAACTCTGTTGGGTTCTCTCGAACAAAACTAAAAAAAAACTAAAAGGAGCAAGAGAGGGAGAGAGAGAGAGAAAAGCAACTGCTAGATAAATCAGGGCGAAGCAGCCAAGTCGGAGCGAGAAGCCATGTAGAGAGTGAGCCAAGATAGCGAGAGACATCGCATACGGGCGTTTATCAAGCTGAACACCCGTTCCCCCCCGTTCGCTACTTCTGCTCTCGCTCCTGGTTTTTTCTCTCTCTCTCCTCTCCTCTTCGGTCGTTCTTCGTCTGTTTGGCTTCCATATTTTTTTATTACTTCGGCTATGCCCATACACCGGCGTTTCATATATAATAATTGAATTAGAATGCGGGAAAGCGCTAAACGCTCTAAAGGTGGCAACTTATACACACATACACACAGAATATATATATGAACTGTTCGTGTGAACCGTAACGAGTTGCGCGCACCGCGTTCGCTCGGATGATCTTGTTTTCCTTCCTCTTTTCTTGTCCCTGCCGTATTCTCGTTTTATATTTTTTTTCTCTCTCTCTCTTTGCTGCTGCCGAGCGTAGCTCCTTTGGGAGCACTTTTCAAGGTTCCTGCGCGTTTATATGCTCAGCGGACGATCTTTCGAGGAAGAGGAGGTGCAGAGGAGAGCGAAGGAAACAAAAAAAAAGCGGGGAACGGAGGGAAAAAAACGTCTGAAAGGGAGAGAGCGGGGAAAGTCCTCCTGCACCCTTCCACGTGAGAGCGCGTCTTCGAAAGCGGCCTATACTCGAGACCAAGAGAGCAAGAGAGCAAGAGAGAGGGAGGGAGACTGCGAGTTATGAAATGTACAAACACAAACGCCAAGAACCTCGCGAGAGAGTATGGGCTCTTACCCGAATACTTCATACTTTCTAGTGTGTGCTCTCGTGTTTAATGCGTTTATGTGGGCATATGCAGGCGCAACGCGTATATATATATATATATGCTTGTGCGAACAGCCGAGAGACCCCCTTGAAATTCTTCCGCTTTTTTCTTTTTCTTTCGTTTTTTTTTGTTGCCTCGCGCGTATATTCGTTCGTTTTCTTTCGTGCAGAAGTCCACCGTTTTTACGTGGTACCGTTTCCTTTGTTTGGCGAGGCTGCGAATTATCAACTTCTTTATCTTATGTTACACTTTCATATTTGTCCGCAAGATTCATTGTTTGCGCGATAATATGAGTTTCGGAAATACACTTTGTAATTTAATTGTAGATCGTCTTCTTTTGGACAGAGCACTAGAGAGAACTGTGACTTGCATTATTTAGAGGGTGGAGAAAGCTTAAAATTTATAAGCGCATCATTTCTTAATTAAATATAGTAATTGTTCGATCGATAAAGAGATGCGTGTTTTAAAATGGGACAGAAAGTTAATTAAGCGACACGGTTAATTTAGCGAATTTCACAAACCGCAGGACTCCCAGCGATTTTCTACTTAAAAATAAACTCATGTTTGAAATATCGGAGTCAAAAATGACTTCAAGATGGCACACACGAGCGACAAAACTCGTCGACTCGTGAGTGTGTTTAATGACAAACACACGCTTTCGGTCCCGGTGTGTCTGCCCTTCAAACAAAGCTGAAGACAACTTCAAATGGAACTCGAGATTGAACGACACAGCGGTTAATGTAAATTGGACTCGAGCGTCGCGGCCAATGAACAGTTACTCCCGGGATTGTTGGTTTTATCACCCGACAACTTTTCGAAATCGCGCCAAAAATTAACGCGTATATATATATAATAACCGGACGTTGTGACGCGTTTAAAGATTTCGAAATATATATCGAAGTAGGCGATGATATTTGCATTATCTCCGAAAATCATCACTGCGTCCGATTCGCGTAATCCGATCCGAAATAAAGCTTCAACTTTATACACCTTTATAAACGGCGAAATCTCGTATACAGTTCCCGAAATCGGATACGTCGACGAAACGAAGATTAGCATCGATATCTGTATACATCTTTATGCTTGGTTTACGCACATCGTCCAAAGCAGTCGATGACCGAGCGTAACATTTGTAAACGAAAAGCGATCGTAAATAGCTTACCGTCCATCTGAAGGTGAAGTGTAGTTGTAAGGTGACGGGTTCGGAGAGCGTGAATGTGTTCTGACCGAGGGCGTGACTAGATACGTTGCCGAAGCTGCAGGAGCCGATGGCGGTTACGTTGGACTGGTACTCCTTGAGACAGAGCCAGAAGGCAGTTGTGCAGGACGATGTGCATGGCGGATGATGATTCTGTTGGCTTTGGCTTTGGCTGCTGCTGCTGCTGCTAATGGTGCTGCTGCTGCTGCTGCTGCTGCTGCTGCTGCTGCTGCTACTGCTGCTGCTGCTACTGCTGCTGCTCCTGCCCCCGCCGCAGCATCGCCCGTCCACCAGCGTGCCCCGGTTGTTCGTCAGCGACAGGATCTGCACCTCGAAGAATCCGCTACCGGTTGTCGCCTGCAACAGAAACAATACACGCATGAAGTATAACCTTAATGCATTTTACTTATACTCTAGATTATTGTTGCACTAGAAAAAGCAATTGTGCCGCTTTTATAATATTTATGAGAAAAATATCGAGCTCTCGAGTGTTGACTGTACTACTTTATAACTGTCGCGCGTATTTATTCCGCGGTGCATAAAAAGTGTATCAGTAAGTGAACGCCTGCTAAATTGCATCATCACTTTAAGCGCGAACTTCCATATTCTACGTATTGTGAATTAGTAAGTTTATATATTCTCTCTCTGAATCATTAGCTCTCAATTTGCATACAATGCACTCTTTATGGCTTCATCATAATCCTTTGTAGACTTACATAACAGGTGGAAAAAAAAAGCTGTGCTCTGATCTACCATTAGCGCAATTTCTGTGTAGTTCATATTTAAATATAATATTTTATTTTGCGCTGCGAGTTGTTAAATATTGAGAGTTCCACGGTGCGACTTCGCCATCTTCGGTATCTCAAATCTCTCTCTCTCTCTCTCTCTCTGCATTTCTTAATTACACCACAACGGGTAAAAAGGAATCATTCGAACAATAAAACACGATTCTTTGCAACGCGTCAACGCAAACGCGAACAAAAAAAACATCTCGGCGATCGTAAGGAAAAATCGCAAAGAAAAAGAAAGAAAAAACCAACGACGACAATCTTTATAGCGATCGTTTGTCATAGGTAGACCTTTGGCAAGATCAGCCGAGAAATAGAAAGATAAGGGGAAAAAACAGCAAAGAGGAGGGAGAGATAGAAGGAAAAAGAAAAAGAGGAACGCTAACCACTGATCAAGATGCTAGGCTTATATATATGTTCCGCAGCGCGCGGCAGCCAACGCAAGCTCGCCTCTCTAATAAAACACTGACAAATGGCACAGTTTAGCGGACAAGCCTGCGCAGCGTGGAAACCTGGAGAACGGAAGTAGTGGTGGTAGTAATAGTCGCATGGAGACGGCCGACGAGAGGTCTATACGGAGCCCATGTTGCATATCTCTCACACACACACACGCACAGGCGCGTTCTCTCCTTTTTCCTGCGTCTGCTTCTTTCTGCTCCGTGGACGCGTGTAATGCTACTCTTCGAGCTGCAGAAATTGAGAGAAAGACGACGACGAAGAAGAAGAAGCCGAACGTGCACTCAAACGCGAGCGAGTTTCGAAACAATTCCGGGGCCAATTTTCAGGATTCCCTCTGATTTAGCGTTGTTCGGTGGTATGATGGAGCGCTCGTGTTGACCAGCACACATAAAGCGAACGACCGGTAGGAACAGTTGCGGTCGGGGTTCTTTTTTTTTCTGTTGTTGTTATCTCTTTTCTCTTGCTGCCGTGGCTTTTCATTCTTCTCATTATCTTGAGGAAGGGTATTGCTTTATAATCGGGTCGAACAAACAAAGATTTGCAGGAATCAACGTTATGATAATTATAAGGGGCGCGCATGCATATATATATATATATATATATATATATATGGTCACGACAGTTCGTGCATTCGCTTCGATTGTATTCCCGGTTATATATTGGTTTTCGTGCCGCAAACACAGCTCTTAAAATATCGACATGTGGAGGTAATGAAAAATATGAAATGCTCGCGCTGCGGTTGGAAAGTCTGTCCGTATATACAAACAGTTATTTGTACTTGAGATTTTAATGTATATATATATATGAAATTATCGAATAACGACAGTTTCCTATAGATTATTATCTTGGATAATACGAGAATTGCTAAGAAAATCGTGTATTTCTCCTTTGGATCAGTTTCAATTGCAGCCGTAGTACAAAGAAATTCTTTTTGTACAAGCTATCGCATAAAACTTGACTATAGATCGAAGCTAATTCCATTCCCAATCACGCCTCTAAATTGGAACGCTAATCTCCCGCAGACGCCGCCGCGTTCTCACCCATCGAACGTTGAAAAGCACTTTTTCCAAGCCGCGCAACGCTCCACCATAACCGCATCCTCTCGATTTCTCACACACACACACACACATACACACACAGACGAAATTGCCTGGGCTTGGATCAAAAAGCGATTCTCAAAAGTCCGCAACAGCAGCATCGCAGAGTCGGTATAGCCTGCGGACAGTGCACAAAACACTGTGGCTCAAAAAACAATGTGAATTGCCGCGCGCCGAGACCCCGCCGTGTCTTATAGGTGAACGTTTTCGCTCTTCCCTCGGCTATATATACACGGCTTGCATAATGTGCGCCTCCTTCGACGCATAAGAAAATGATTTAGCCCGCCAATAAGAACATAAACAAAGCGTTCTTGCAGCGCGCGGTAAAGAAGAAGGTGGGGGGAGGGGAATCGGTCGTCGCTGCCACGGCGCATCGACAAAAGAGCGAGAGAAAGAGAGAGAGAGAGACGCGATCTGCAGCGTGTCTCGGAGACTTAGAGAGAGGGACTCTGATGCACAATTATCGTGTGCCCCGGCCGCGGAGGTATACATACAAACGGCGAGAGCAAGAGAAAGAGCGACAAAGACGGAGTGAGGGTGCATATAGAAAGCGCTGCATGGAGTCGAGATCGTCCTCTTGGCCTTTTGCTTTCCAACCTGCATACACGTATTATATACACACAGACACCGCGTATATATACTATCGCGTTTACCTTCTGCCGAGCGGAGCTATATGGGCTTACGTAACGTAGACTCTGGCGCGCACAGCCGGTATATAGAGCCTATACGTTTGTAAGTGCATGCGCTCCCATCGTACACTCCTGGAGAGCCGTGTGCAGTCTATACCTGTGTGTGTATTGTATACGTATGTGCAAATGACATTTTTCCCTGTATATATATATGCATGTATATGTGTGCTTCGATGCACGTATCGTATAATTTAGCGGACCGAGCTGATCTTTTGGGAAGCGCGGCGCTGCAGGAAAACAGGAAAAGAAATCGCTCCGAGTATATATATATATACACACATACACTCGCTAATAATAGCCATAAACTTATTATAATTTGATATCGCAGCGAATAAGTTGTTTTCTCTTCGTGTTTTCAAAACGGAAATTTATATCTGCGCAATAAATCCGAGGATTCGCTGGCTATATATGTTGCATATACATCGTGTACGAGTGCCGTGGAAAAAAACGTCCAAAGTAAAAGTTAATACGATTTGCGGGCGTATGGAGCGACGGCAAGAGGCAGCTTGTTTACGCAGACATTTTCCACGATAAATATTAATTTTCGTGATGAAAAAAAAAAGGGGAAGCGATAGCTAGCCATTACTGAATTACCTTATCGATGCTAATGTACTTCTGACACTGCAGTCATCGGCTCGCGCGCGCGCGCGCGAGAGAGAGATACATCCATGCATCCTTGGTAATACGGCAGCCGCGCGGATCAGCGCACATAGGGGATAAAAAGCCGTTCATTAAAAGCCCCCAAAGCATACATCACGGCAGGCATCATTCGCATTCAAGAAAATGAAGAAAAAGCGTGGAAATCCCGGCCTCGCGCAAACACAGACAGATATATCCTATCCCTTTCTCTCCTCCTGCAATGTGTGTCTGTGCGCGCTCTGCACGGCAAAATAATTCATCAGCATAAACATAGGCCTCCTGGCGGAAGTGTATATACACGCTTCGGATTCGCGTCCTCTCTCTCTCTCTCTTTCCCTCTCGGAACAATTCCAAGCGCACAGCAAAGAAGAGCACGTGTCTGAATTCGCAGGAGTATAGATACTGGGCCTCGTGGCTCTCTCGGCCGCGCGAGCATCCGAGCTAATTAAACGTTATAATTAAGCCTGAAGCGGCAGCGGCATCACCACCAGCACCAGCAACGGAGAAGAAAAGCGTAAACGGACTGGAAATACCGTGACGGCGCCGCCGCCACCGTCGCCGCCGTCGAGAGATCCTTACATTGTAAATCATCCTTGCACCGGCTTCATCGATGCGAAAGAAAAGTCGCGGATGAGCCCGCCGAGAGAGCCGAGTCGAGTATAGGTATATATATATATATATATATAGTCGAGCGACCGCCGCCGTCACGTGGGAAGAAGTTTAATGGCGCGAGCGAGGCGAGTAGACTAGAGAGGAGTTTCTGGTTTCTGGTTACGTGATTTTTTGGAGCTAATAAGAACTTGTACGACTGAGAGCTATAGCGAGAGAGAAAGAGAGAGAGAGAGAGAGAGAGAGAGAGCGCAGCCGAGGCGAAAGGAAAGTTTAATGATAATCCTTTTGCCCGCGCGCGGTGTGCGGTGCACAGGGTTTATTTTTCCTCTCTCTCTCTCTCTCTCTCTCTGCCCCCTTCTTCGATTATTATATTTCTGCAGTGCAGATTATTCGCGCACACCTCGCAGCTCTTTCCCAATCCACTTATTAACTGAATTTTTGCAAAAGAAAAAAAAATGTCGTTCGCTCGCTGTTTGTTTAGCCGGAAAGCTTTGGCGCACCGGATAAATGTTACGATATATCGGTCAACACAATGAATACGGTTTTTGCCCCAACTGGAATGTGGATAATGAATTTAACGAATGCAAATCCGTTTAGATTTTGTTTTACAGCTCTCGCGCGGAACTCTGCGCGTGTATATATATAAGCGCATTAGAATGTCGGAGAGCACTTTCTTTCGATTAGGCTAAACGTGGGAAAACGTCGGAGATCGCACAATAATAGGACATAAAGATTCGAGAGGAAAACTATATTCCTCGGGTGTCGAAATACTGCACGAGGCTCACCTGCAGCAACAACATTTCTTTAAATGTCAATTACGTATACACACACACACATACACACACATTTTGACGTAATTACCGCGCGATAAAATGCTTCAATTTCGAGTTGCCCCCACAATTATCCTTAGAAATATTCTTTCGATTTAATTATAGAGAGCTCATTTATCGAGCATTACAAAGATAAAACAACTCGGTGCTTTTTTCATCTTTCATGACCTACCTGAAATTCTATTCTGAAGTTTATTAACCCGGCATCCCAAATTGACGGTATACCATCGATTAAGAAATTGAGAGCAGACTGGGCGTAAAGAAGTGGCACAACGGCGACTTACTCGGGCACGTAAAACGAACGGGAGGATGATCGACACGCGCGCGTCCATATAAATTTACAAATTGACCAGGTGCGCTTGACGAATGAACGATGGCCAACCGTCCGCGCGAGTTCTGCGAGAGTGTGACGCTATACGGGACTGCGGAGCAGCGACTCTCCTCTCCCTATCAATTGAATTTCAAGTATATAATGGTGTGGCAGCAGAGACGATCGGTCCCCTGAAAAAAAAGCGAGAACTGACCGCCGCGACGATATCCATTGTTTGTTCGTGCTCAAAATCTGACTGTGTTTGACGAGGCGACTCACGTGTGCCACCTCGTTCGCTTCCCCCTACGTTCGAATTACTGCTTTTTTTTTTCGTTCTGTCTTGCAGGTTCGCTCAGGTTTTTTTCCACTCGATATGCGCGAAATCGTACTCATCACGCATATACACGTTTGTTTCTCGTGACTCGCGGGAATTCCGTTTAGACGATAATTAATATGCGCATTGACTTCGGACTATACCTGGTTATGTGTGATGTATTCGCGCGCTGGTCGGTCTTTATCTCGTGCTATATCTCAATTTCGGACCCCACGACGTTTCGTCAGATTCTAAAGATTTATACTTAAGATCTTGCTGATGGTAGCGGAATGCCGCGAGTTATGTGGGATGGACGATCCAGCCGGAGTTTTAATAAGAACAGAGGCAATTTAAAAATCACTGTTCTTTCAGTGTGTGTTCATCAGCGTTGAAATTCGTTTTCGAGAGAGAGATTGAGGATATCTAACGAGCGACAGTTTATTTTGAATAAAATTAACTTTTTACTTTATGGACGAGCATACGCTATATTTCACAGGCACAATTGGACAGTGAAACGTCATCGAGTACAACGTGTGAAATGATATAAGGAAAAAAGATATATTTTATTTGCGAGAGTATTTGCTATAGGTGATTTTGATCGTGTCGGCGTAAGAGCGCCGCGGATTCGTGAATAATCCCATCGCCACGATTTTTCCCGTGATATATAAACTATTCGACTGATGGAACAAGCTACGACTGTCTCGGGAACGACCCTCGTGACTCATCGTTTCGGTATATAGAAGAGTAAGGCAACGGAAAGGAGATCCTAAAAAGTGCACTATACGGAGGTTTCGCGAAGCGACGCTTCTACGTGTATGCCGGAGAATTTGCCAAGGCGAAGAGAGAGAGAGAGAGAGAGAGAGTCGGTACATAGCGAGAATGCCCAATTAAAACGTGGTCGCCGCCGCGGAGACGCTGTTAAAGCCGAATGCGATTAGCATATTGGAGAGAAGCGGAGCCGAAACCTCGAGCCAGGAATTTCGGTGTTCCGTGGCGTCGAATTCCTGGGAAAAGTATTTGACCAAGTTCCACGGACTTTGTTTGAGAAGCACTTCTCATTACTCTCGTGCTGCGGCGGACGATCTATTTTGAATAAAGAGTCAACTTTTAGGATCTATTAAAACAAATGCCTTTACGCGCAGAGCTGATTCATCTTGCGGCATTCTTCCATCTTGATGGAGCGACTTTTAATAGGATATGTACAGCGCCTCCTGCGCGTGTATGATAAATTTAAATTTTAAATACATATAGGAGATCCGGAAGTATCAGCGGTGCTTAACGATATTATATATTTCGAGGATGATAGGAAAATTTTTTAAGCAATTAGGGGGATTCTTTCGAGCGTATAATACGGATGGGCGAGCTGCTTCGAGGTAGCGATGAGCCCGATTATTTGTGTGGTAGTATCGTTAGATAATCATCTGGGCGTAAATGCTTTACGGAAAAGAAAATAGTTAATTTATCCGTTGATTTTGAAAGCTCGAGTGCGCGACTCAAAAATAATTTTCTAAAACTTAAGTCACATGTATACAGCTTATAGAAAATTTTTACTGTATCGATAACTGCAGCACCTGAGGAAATAAAAGATACTATAATATACAGCGTAAATTGAATGGCAGGCTAATGCATCATAAAATTTCCATTCCACAATCGTTAAATCCTATGTAGCAGCATCGCGGTACGTGTATAGTTCCCTGAAAAGCAGTGGAAAAAATCGACTCGAGCCAACTCGAAAATCAGGCAGGCAAGTCTCGAGTGCAGGAAAAGAAAATCCGAAATTCCCCATTCGCGCATTTATTATCATTGCAATAATTTTGAGAAAGTGGCAATATTTTGGCTTCCTAGAAATTCTTCGCTGGAGTTACTGAGCCTCCCTCTCTCTCTCTCTCTTTCTGTCTGTTAACGCGCAGCTCTCGCGGTAATGAGCACTCTCAGAAAATTGAAAATCTCTCACGAGACCGCTGCCGCCTTTGTATATAGCATATATATAGCGGCAAAGCAGCCGAGAACGAGAGGAGAGACGGCCGAGGTATAAGGAGAGAGAGAGAGACGAAAACGAAAAAGCAAAGGTAGCTGCTGCCGAGGTAAGGAAGAGGAATAAAAAATATCGCGAAAACGACCACTAGAGGAGGCATAAACAAGGCAAATGTGAATCCCCCGGTGAGCGCGAAAAGAGCAAAAGAGGAGGAGAGAGAGAGACGGAGACTTGACTCTGCTGTAATACGTTTCTCACGCGAGAGAGAAAGAGAGAGAGAGAGAGAGAGAGAGAGAGAGAGAGAGAGAGAGAGAGAGAGAGAGAGCATCGGCACAGCTACAGCGCAGCACACTGCAGCAGAAGAGATCCTACTTTCAATCTTTTACGAGCTGTGTGTTGCAGGGAGCGCGCGCTCGTTTCTCGTGCACAGTTCGCGCCACAGTCGATTGATTTCTGGACACCTAGTATAGGTGCTAGAAGCCGAGATGTTTATGCGTACTCGGCAGCCCGTGCGTTTTAACCCTCTTTCGCCGCCGTCGCCGTTGCCGCACTCGCTCGACTCTCTTTATATATATATACAGAAGCGAACGTTCGAATTCTCTCCTCGCTGCCGCGCACTCGGACGCGTTATATACACACAGACGCACTCAATTATACACACACACACACACACACAACTCACTCGGTTTGTGTGTGTGTGTGCGTGAAGAAGAAGAAGGAGAAGAAGAAGAAGGGAAGGCAGCAGCCTTTCCTTTCCGCATAGCCAAGGTGCAGCGAGCCATACAGACGAGCTGCCGAGCGTTTTATATTATACGGGGAACTCGTCAAATTAATGCGCGAGTGATCCGTTTCCGCGAAATAGGGCTCGCGAGCGAGCGAGCGAGCGAGCGATCGAGCTGCCGCTCTCTGCCTCTCTTTATTCTGCACCCAACACAGAGAGAAAGAGAGAGAGAGAGAGAGAGAGTTTCACAGACAGCGACTGCGAACTATGTGTGATGTACATATTCCAGCGAGGCTTTTTTTATTGAGACTCGACCGAGCCGAGCCGAGCGAGCGCCCATGCACGCGCGCGCAGACACGAAATGCAGTGCCGCCGCCGCCGCCGCGGCTATGCAAATTTGCCGCCGCCGCCGCTCGAGTATTTTAAGTGCATGCAGCTCCCGCGGCTCGTGCACCTATATAATATGTGTGCAGCGCGTCTCTATATATGTATAATATAAGTTTGATTAGGTGAATTGGAGCTGAAAGTCATTACGCTGAATGATGTGTTCGTGTATACGTGCAGGCTGCTATTTCTGCGGCTCGTCAATGTGACGTATTAATTTTTCCTTGGATATATATATATATATATATATATCGCAAGCTGTAGAATCGAACATATAAGCGTGTATTAGGTTGTTGTTGTTTCAGTGCGGCGATTAGTCATGGGTGAGAAGATATATACCATTGTTGTTCGTGTAACCGAGGGGAATTTACTAAAATCACGGCGAAACACACCGGTACGAAGAAAGGACTTGAGACAGCTATTAATGAAGCTAATCGCACTGCACGCAGTGTAAGTCCCGAACAGATTCATCCCGAGATTTAAAAAGTGAACTGATCCCAATGAAACTACGCACAAAGCGGCATAATGTATCGTATTGTAAGTCAATTAGCGCTTGATTTTTATACGTTCGAAAACAATTTCAAAATCGACTAAAACACTCGTTTTAACTATACGTTCACCTCTTTATAAGGAGGACAGCCGCGAATGTTTGCGTGCAGCATTACCAAACATTTTGACGATTCCTCAGTCTCGACACACAACGCATACACACGCGGCTCGTATATTTCTATGCGCCTGGGAGCTACTGGGGAGCTACTTACTTTCGGATTGGAAAGGCGCGCGCACACGCGGCCAATGGATTATATAGGCGAGCGCACTGCGGGTAATTACCGCGGCGGCTCCGCATCGCAGTCGCGGTAAGCACTCGGCTATCTAATAGACTCATTTGGGGGCCTATAGTCGCCGTACCGCATCGCGAAAAGACGCAGCTCCGATTGACAGCTGAGACACGGTCCCCCCCTGTGCAACTCTCGCGGATCGTGACATAAAAGCTGATTAAGAAGCTTGTATTATAGAGGAGAGAGTGGGTATAACTGGGATTGACGCAATCCATACGAAATTTGACTAACTCGCGGGGGAATTTTTAAAAGTCTCGGGGCGGGAGAGAGCCGTGAGGCTATTGCGAGAATGATTCATCGTTTTCTTTCGACGCGCGCGCTCTCAGTCCCATTATCTCTGACTAAATTAAAAATAATGCTTGGGATTGCGCGCGCTCGCGCCCCTCCGTAATTTTTCAATTATTTTCTATGATTTGAAGAATCTAATTCGTTTGCTACCATGTTGTAATTGTTCGTATTCATTTCTTCTACTCTCTATGTGCGTGAGTCTCTCGTATATGAAAAATAGTTTTAATTGCAGTTTGTAAATGACAATTGTCGAAGCCGAGGAAATAGTGTATTCGACTGGATGAAATCACTCTTGGATAATTATAATGGCCTTTGCGAATGGATTATTGCTGTTTTAATTTGTATCGACTGCACGTTAATGAGCCTGCTCAATGCCGGAAAAGAAGAAAACGCTTTGCATTTTAGAGAAAAGAGATATTTCATGGCTATATTCATGGGACAAAAGAGAGAGATATATATATATATATATAACAGGTTTCAGCTATCGCAGCGCGTTACATACCATCAGTCCACTTGTTAAATTCTTATGAAATAAACATAGAAATAATGATCGCACTCGCTTCGGTTCTCAATTATGTACGGCGGTCGTTCCAACGAATCAGCATAAATAGTACTGGGGCAACGCAGAACCGATAAGTATCGCTCGAGCTAGCCAAATGATTTCGTGCAAATATTATTATCCTGCACTGTGTATGCAGCGATCACCGCGAGCCGTGCGGAACACGAAAAAATCATCAACTCACGATTCGCTAAATACTTCCTTCTCGCACGCGCACTTCCAAAGACCGTATAGAAGCGCAGAAAGGAAGTAAACGATCTTGTTAACGGCTCTTAATAAAGTTTAAAAGCGCAGCCGATAAAATGCAGCTTTACGTCTTTATGCAGCTCGCGCCGGGACGAGCATATATATATGCATATACTCGTATTATATATATTATAGGGCGAGAGTACGCGGAGTAGAGGGAAGGCGCACTTCTATTTCCAAGAACAAGAGCAGCAGCCCCACGCGCAGGACTGTATAGCGAGAAGAAGCGCAACAATGAGAGCGAGGAGAGAAGAAAAAAGTTGAGAGAGATAGAGAGAGAAGCGAGGAAACCGAGAGCGTATGGGGTTCTCACCACGCCTTAAAATTATCGAAATTATCACAATCAAAGACGAGCGAGAGCGAGCGAACACACACACACACACACACACACACACACGATGTAGTTGAGCTCGATATATCGAGAGGAGTGTTTAGCCACGCAACGAATTTCGTGCAGAAGGAGAGAGAGAAAGAGAGAGAGAGAGCGGCGTTTGTGCGATATAAATGCAGGCGAGGAAAAAGAGAGGATGTCGAGTTTGATGCATACGTATACGTAAGCGCGATGTTATGTGTGTGTGTGTGTTCGTCGGTGTGCAAAAATAACGCACGGGAAGCCGGGGAAACGGATTTTGCAATCGTGAGAGCATAACAAGCCTGCACTGGACGATAATATGCGAGAGCCGAGCCACCATGGAAGGTGGGCACTTCGTATTATATATATACCGAGCGGAGGACGACAGACAGTCAAATTAGATGAAACGAGAGTAAAAAATGCGCGCGTCGGGCAAGAAAAAATAAAAGGGAGAACGGACGAGTAGCATGCTCAAGGCTGCAGTATTACACTTACGGTTGATAAAATATTTTTCTTCGCTTTGAAAAAAAAAGAAAAAGCGAAAATATGATGATCCGAGCAGGTTCATTAATTTATCGATGCGTACAAAATTGTTGAAATATCTTATATAAACGAGAATTGCACAGAAAACTTGCCCAACACTTTGATTCATTTTCTATTATATGTGAAAACTTGAACTGTCCCAACTCTTGACAGCTTTATACTGAATACACGCGCAGATCAAGGAAAATGCAGTCTATACAATGTTTCTCGGCGCAAAGCCACATAATGCACCGCTTCCGTTTCGAAAAAAAAAAAAAAAAACCGGCAGATATCCCACGCGAGCGAGTCGGTCGAGCTGCAGCTCGTACACAAAATCATCGCGGAGCGAATCCGCAAGAGCGAGCTGCTGCATAAAAAACCAGCGTCGGCTGCGACAAAAGCAAGAGCAGATAAAGGCAAAATATTAAAGGAGAACAGCAAGGAGTCCAGTGCTCCCTTCCCCGCGCGTTGTCGAGAGGAAAGAGAAAGGGAAGCAGCGCGTTTAGAGGAGTGTATGCGCGGGGAGGCAGTTCGAGGCGTTTAGAATCGTCGTCGTTGGGTTGTTGTTGTTCCTTCTTCTTCTTGGTGGCGGACGGTGCACGGCTTTAGCTTTTGAAAATCATCGCTGCTGCAGGAGAGAAAGAGAGCGAGAGCGAGAGCGAGAGAGAGAACCCTTTATGTTATCTCTCCTCTCTCTCTCTCTCTCTCTGACTGTAAGTCACAGGTAGTAATTACCGGTGGCCGCTACCTGCCCGAGTGAAATAGGCCTCCGCCGAACATCATTTAATTTTGTGCCCGAGCATATACATACATATATACTGCATGCTTCTATATAGCTTATGCTTTCTCTCTCTCTCTCTCTCTCTCACACTCGCGTGTATTAATCTGTGCGTGCGTTTACGGGTTGCGAGAGCCCGAGGCCATATATCTCTCTTTCTCCTCACTCTCTCTCTCTCTCTCTTGCAGCAATGATCCGCGCCGCTCGGCCCGAGGGTAGAACCTATACTTAATATTATTTGCTACTCATTCGAGGCGAGTTTTCGCATCGCCGAGAGAGAGAGACAGAATACGAGAGGAAGAGAGCAGCAGCAGCAGCAGCAGTAACATGCACGGAGAGGAAGAAGACGCCGCAGAAGAAGAAGAACAAGAAGAAGGAGAAGAAGAGGGCATATAGAGGAACGGGAAAGAAGCCAAGAGGAAACGAGCAGCGTGTGTGTGTGTGTGTGTGTGTATACCGTATAGATGTGTTATAAGCTACAAGAGAGAGAGAGAGAGAGAGAGAGAGAGAGAGAGAGAGCACTGCGAGGAGGAGAAACCGCGCGCGCGCTCGCACGGATCGGCCACAAATTACTGAAATAATTAAAAAGGCAGCGGCGGCGAGCGAGAGAGCGAGCGAGCAAGTAAGCACACGTGGGAAGGTCCTGCACGGTAGAGACGCACTCCCGAGATAAGACCCCAGCTGTGATGCACAAGCATAGACGGATCGGACCTCGATCAAACCCTTGATTGTTTCTGACGCTTTTTCGATGGGACTTATACGCGAGCTTCTTTTCGGCCTCCGGTATATTTCCTGAGAGCGACGGTTTTTGTCTCGACTGGACAGCTGTTAACCTCCTTTGCCTCGCGAATATATATCCGGATTTGATTTTTTTTTGCGTTCGATTTCCATTCCTATACTGTTTTGCAACATTCTAAACCAGAAAAATATTTAGTTAAGAGCGATATATTTCACAATAATACAGTTATATATGCTATTATACATGTTTTCGTCGTTGTACCGCGTCAACTTGTCGAGACGTCGTCGTTCATTTTCGAACAAACGACAAAATCGATTAAGCCCCAAAAAAACGAAGTAATTGATTAGCGTAATAAAAAGACTCATAAAAGAGGAACAGAGAGAGAAACAAAAAATGTTATATACAAATGTATGCAAATGACGACGGCGACCCAGAGTTTCAGCGAACGTTCAACTTTTGCCATACAAGCATCGCCTCGGTCTCAATTTCGCATAACATTAAAATATATATATATTTTCGAATTATCATCGATATACATTATTCTTTCAACACACACTCGCGCTCAAAATGCCACGATCGTATTAATCAAAAGCGTTTCCAAATAGAGCGACCAAAAAAGAGGAGAAACAATAATTTTTTTGTTTAATCCCATACTCTGGCTCGCGCGCGAGAAAGCGAGCGAGTGGAGGCTCTCTTTCGATCTCGCGCTTGCAGAGTTGAAAAAAAGAGGAAAGAAGAAGAAAAAAAGAAGGGCGAGACGTCCGAACGATGTCTAGCAAACGGACAGGTTAAAGAAGCAGCGAGCGGAGGTAAGGCGAAGATATAGATCTTATCTTCTTTTTCCGAGTCGCGTCAATTTCACATCAGGACGACTATATGTGCGCGCCCTTGACCTTTGCCGTCAAGCCGCTCGCGAACAAAGACAGAGAGGAAGACGGATAGATATAGAAAAGGCATCATCGCGATCGAGACACGCCGTGGAAAAAGCGCGGAGCTAGCCGTGGAAGACAATCAGCTAAGACGATAAGAGCAACAACTCACCCTCCTCGTCGTCGACGTCCACGCGTGCACACGCGGCGTACATATAAGAAATTCAAATTTATGCGGCTGTTAGCGCGCGTATCCGAGAGTGAGCGAGACAGACGCGACTGGACCGACTACCACCCTATTATATATACATCTATATCTATATCTGTACGGGAGCTGGTGTATATACTAAAAGAAACCCCTCATTCCAAGGCGAAAAGAAACGCGCGGCAAGAAACAGCGCAGCAGCAGCAGCAGCGTATACACCAGCAGCAGAGAAAAGGAGAAGAGATCGAAACCAAGGCGAATTATGATGGCCGAACGAGCACGAGACAAGGGGGCGCATCGGCCACGACGGGTTCCGGTTTTGCTGCTTCTGCCGACGCCGCCGCCGCCGCCGTTGCTGCTGCTGCTGACCATCGCATATATGCGTGTGCGAACGCACGTATGTATCCCCTCGAGGAACCTGTTTATCCCCTTTACGTTTCCCATCCCTCCCTCTCTCCTCTTATATACGAATATCTTTCTTTTTGCGCGGCTCGGCGCAATCTTACGTCGCGGACCTCCCGAACTCGCGTGCTGCTGCTGTTGCTGTTGCTGCAGTTTCTCCAAACGAATATCCGAGAGGTATATAACTGCAGCGAGAGACGCTCTGGGTGCGTGTGATAATTTTTGATCGGCTCGCATGCCGCGCGCGCGCTAAACCGATTTTTCGCGCGAGCGTGTGTGTGTGTGTCCGCGTCTGTGGGTTATAATAACTCGGCCGACTGATAATCGCGCGAGATTATACATGGCGAGAGAGAGAGAGATTGGAGGACGCATGAGAAAGGGAACAGCAGCGCCAGGCGACGTGGGCGAGTTATGAGCGACACGTTTGCCATGGGTCCCGCAAGGAAGAAATAAAGTCGTGAGAGTCGAGGTGACTCCGCCTCTTTCATTTAGTTGTTTTCGGACACCACGAATATTATTTGATATGATTGATCGGTTTAATGCCGGAATGATTAAGAAGTGTGTCGATGATACGCTCGATTGCAGTCGACGGACAAAAGTCATTCCCCACTTTGTGCTATACGAGGGAGAGAGAGCGCGATGTGATTCTTTTATTTTCTCAAATTCTATATATACTTATATACGCCGTGCGAGAAGGAATAAACGAGCGATGACGAAATGCAATGGATTTCACACGCTCTCGCGAATATAATACATGGATTATGGCATTCTTCGGCTGTTTTACACGCAGTTTCGTTTCATCATTGTTCGTTAATTAAACGAAGATTGGCACCGGCGAATTTATGAAACAAAGTCTTTCCCTTTAAAAAACGCTTATTATATGTGTAGAAAAAGCAAATTTAATTAAACGGCGAAGAATCGGTATATGAGATGTCGGAAATAGATTGGACCGACAAAAGACATAATTAGAGAAACGAGATTTGATTTGAGTTACGGACAATAGATAGTACTTGAAATTGTGGTATAGCGTAGGATGAGAGTCGACTGGTTTCGACAGAATGAAGGATGGCTTCGGTTGTGATCCCTTGGAAAAGCCCAAGACGAAAGGGAAAAAATCGTCAGATCCTTTGTCTGGTCCGAGACAGCTGACATTATATACATCTTTCACAGCGAGGGTGTTTTTCAAATCGCTTGTACACTTGATCGATTAATGACTCTGTCGGCTGCTGCCCAAAATACCTCGACGTCTCTATTTACGAAGATCCGTTATATTAAGGCTGTTTCGGACCCGATCTAATTCCCACCTACATCTGTTATAAATTGTTCAGATCAGGCGATCGATTCAACAATTTATTAAGAAAAAGCTCGACTGAAAATTACGATATAAACCGATAAAGCTCTTTTGTCTAAGTCGAAATATTAACTTTTTACTTCAAGCTTGCGCATCGTAGGTAGATATTACTCTCGAGACCATAACGTCAAGCCGCTCTATACCCGTTCTTGGATCATTCTTTCTTTCCAGAAGCACAATACTATACTTGTCGGACGACGCGTAAGTAAGCGATACAGGACAAGATGCCTCCGACTCGCGTATCCATATCATCTTTTGTCGTATAAGAATAACGATATAGGGGTACGGGTTCTATCGATTTCACAAAAACTTCGGCCGAGCGTGTATACCTTACGAGTCGAAACTCGATAGCACATCAAACGAGAGTGAGAGCGACGCGGCGCTCAACGTATCCCTTTTTTTTTTGTTTCGGCTGTATGAACCCTCACGGCTTCTGGTCGCTATATATTGGTCGATTGACCGGGTGATGCTCGCGTTCGCTGTTGGATTTCAGAGGAAGCTGATGTTGCGAGTTGTAGGCGCGCCGATCTCTATTTTCAGACTTATATATATATATATATATATATTTTAAAGTACGGCGATGAAATCGAAACGGTTTTCCTGCGGTGGGAAAGTTACAGGAGCGTGATAAGTATATTCAAGACGTTTTTGGTGGGCGACGGAGGATTTGGAATTTTCCCATTGTCTTGAATAAATTAGCGTTATAGTAGCTGTAAGTGGAAGCTTTGGGCCATTCGTGAATATTAATATTATAATGAAGGATCTAGTCTAGGAAATTACGTATATATAGCTTAATGTATATAACTATCGCATTAGCGTATACGACAGCTCATTAATCTAATATTCACGCCATAATGGATGATTCGGCCAGTCTGAGACAAACACAACAATTAACAAACAACCGGTCCCCATGCCTTTTTTCCCAGACAATTTATAAATTATCCAAATTCGCGCGTGTGCTCGAGCTTTCAGAAAGAAAACACACACCTCGGGATCCGCCCCTAAACACGAGCCGCATCACATATATATGTATAATACCGCGAATTTCAATACCTAAATCCGTATAATTATTGAATCAAGCCGGATAACAATTTTCTAACCGACCCATTGATTATAATCGCCTAATCTTCCCATCTGCTCGGCTGCACGCGATTTAATCGCGGTAACCGCTTAATTACATAATTCACTGCGCGTGAAACGCGCTCTTCGCACACAGACACACACACACACACACACACACACGCACGCATATATCCCCATCGAACCTTCAAACTTATACAGTCTTCGGTACTTTGAATCGTGCAAACTTCGGGAGGGGAAAAAAAAGGTGCATTCGCACTTTCACTATTATATAGCTCGCACGCCATCGCATCAGCTTCTAACGACGGCGCGCGGGAAAAGCAAAATTTCATTAAAAGCGCGCACGCAGCAGCCCAGCCGCTATATATTATAAGCGATCGGCGGCTTACACACACGAGATTTGCACCGAGAGTGTATAGCTTCGGGCCTGATTGCGACTGATTTAACGAAGAGAGTAGATTTAGCTCCGGGGTAAGAGTGCATTATGCGCGCGTGTGCGTGTGTGTATGTATAAGCTGAACTCGGGCGTGCGTCGGCATACATAAACATGAGTTGGCTAAACGGGCCCCGGAGGCTGGTCTCTATCTCTTTCTCTCTCTCTCTCTCTTGCTCTCTTGGCGGAGTGAAGAAAAAAGAAAAAGAAAAGGGAGCCCCGTCGCGGAAGAAAAGGCCCCCCGGACACGATATATTATCATTATTATTATTATTATCATTTATTATATAGACGGCGACGACACCGCCTCTGATAGATGCGCGAGCTCGAGAACGAGAGGGAGAGAGAGAGAGACCATGTATATAGATTACGAGAGTGATTATCCGACGATTACACGTTGTGTAAGTACGCGTGACAGTGCCGAGAAAGAGAGGGAGATGGAAAACGCGAGTCCATTACGCTTAACGGGTGCGCAACGCGCGTCATTCATAATATACACGTTACAACGTCTACTCGCGAGAGACAAGAGTTGTTCCTCGCTGCTGCTGCCGTATTGCGCGGGGGGAAGGAGCCGCGTGCGTGCGTGCGTGCGTGCACCGAGCGAGACTTGGAAGTGCAGCGTCGCCGCGCCAACGAGCGAGACCGAGCGTTAAGTCTTTCCTATATAGACCGGCTGGCACCTCTGTATCTCTCCTCGTCTCTTCCTCTCTCTTTCTCTTTTTATTATAATTCTAATATCTTGTCCGCAGGATGCGTGCGACCTGTCGTAGCTATAAGTATTGGTCTATCATCGACAGAATCTTAATCGAGGGATTTCGTTTGGCTTTTCATGTGCTAATTCGTTGGCTATTGTATATACGGTGCGGTATAGGGATGTAGACTCTATGAATAGTTTTGAGTGCATCGAAATCTAAATTCGCGCGCAATCGAGATTTTCTAAATGAAGCAGTAGCATATGGGGGATTTTTGATTGAAATTCAAATAGCGCCTTTTTTTGCTATTTGTGATCCATTTCCTGTTTTGTAATCTTAATGAGAATGGAGAATGGCCATATGTTGGAGTTGGTCTTTATTTATGTGGAGTTTTATCGAGAGTTTGCGCTAGGAACGGAACGACCAAACGTAACCCAAACAATTTTAATGGGATAAAAAGTAACTTATATATTATTTATAAAACACTGTACGTAAGTGAATTCTTGTGTTTGGAAGTGAGTATAAGAGCTGTTCATTTCTCTGATTTCCTTTTATTTATGAATCGTAATCGTAAGATCTATATACGAAATGAAAAGACTTTATCGCGAGGAATGAAGGTAGCACTTCAAGCTGCACCATATAATTAGTTGTGTAAGATGAAAGTGTGATATATTTCATTCTCATAATAAAGTGCAGCTACACACCAGCCTTGTCTTGTAAAAAGAAATCTCTTACATTAATCAGTTATAGAAACTCAAGTACGCTGTTAGTTAGACGGGGTTATGAAAAGAACAAGCAGCTCGACGGTAAAATATTTGATTGACTTTTTAAACGCTGAAATAATTATTTTTAAAATTAAAAACATTTTCCAGCCTGTATACAGAATTTTTAGCTTCCACGCTAAGAAATTATACACGTACGAGCATAATAATGAATTCCAATTTTGCCGATAAGTACCCATACACTTTATTTTATAACGATTCGCAGCTTATACCAGCGATGTGATTGTACGGCCGTGGAGCTCATTTTTCACCGTTTTTCGAAAAGTGCGTAACAAAAAAAACAAGAAACGACTAAAAAAAACACCGATCAGCTTCCCATAAATAATTTGCATGGTGGTGGCACGTATATAAGGAAAAAGCGAGTTATCGCGCACGGTTACGGTATACATATACGATAGGAAAATACCCTTAAAGGACACACCGGCATCACCCATGCCCCGGGGGCTCATGAATAAATCTCAATCTCCAATCTCACTGTCACTCCCTTCGCATATAGCATCCCTCTCTACCCGCTTGGTAATGGCGGATCGAAGATGACGACGCAGCCGCTGATGAATCTCGCGCTATACGTAAAGAGGCCTGAGAACGTCGTTTATATGGGGCCGCTAGATTATTGCACTCGGAGCGCAGTAAAAAAAAGGGTGAGTTCTCCACGGTAGGAGCAGCCTCTTCCGAGATTGATACTGGAATTATTCAATGATCGGTCGCGCGCGCGAGAGAGTGAGAGAGAGAGAGAGTGCAAATCGTCGTCGGGCGCAGTAGGCCCCGTGATTGATCGCTCGCGGTGCTGCGGTAGTATAGTTGCGCTCACCGCGGCTCGCCTTCTTCCATATGCATAAATGCACGGCTGTGCTGCCATGCGAGAGCGCAGGAGAGTCACCTTGCGAACGCGCGAGGGAAATTTTTACTTTATGATTAATGGCCCTTTTTTTTCTTCTGGCGCACTTTTTGCTTTTCTGTGTGCGTGCGTGTGTGTGCTGCGGCGTTAAACGCGCGCATTTCCAATGCATGAGAGTGTCTTTTGCGCGCACACGCAGCGTAAACAAGAATTAGCGGTTTACTGCGCTGCGCGGATATATAGCGTGTGTGTGTGTGTGTGTGTGTGTGTGTGTGTGTGTGTGTGTATGTGTGTATAGAATACATGCGAGCCAGAGAGAGAAAGAGAGAGAGAGAGAGAGCGAGGCCATGTGCGTGTGCGGGAATACTTAGTTGCATAATGTCTGCACCGCGCATTTTTGTGGATTTTAATGGCACTCGTCGAGGCACAAGTACGTAATAATCCTGAACATTGTAGCTGCTGCTGCTGTTGTAGAGGATAAGAACAATAATTAAGAAGAGTGGCTTTTTATGGACGTCTATACCGATTGATACGATTTTTTTTGACAAAAAGTTGCACATTTCGAAAGGACCTTTTCGATCGAACGTTCTACGCCGAACGTCGCAGTAGTTTTAAATTTAAGCGATGAACCGAAAAAGTGAATGTTGAGCGATATACGCAATAGCAATTCGAAACAATTTATATCCAATAATAAAGTTTTTTTTTTTTTTTATTCAATGTGAGCAAAATCACATAAATTTCTTTTGGGAGCTAGAACAGTTTCGCATTGCGTATTTGCAGCGATAATAGGTTCAGCAACTCGCAGAATCATAAAAATCCTATATGTGCTTCTTTATTTCAGAATATCGATGCTTTCTCGTTTGCAGCTTAGCAGTTCGTATACATATACGCCATTCCTTGGCTTGACTACAATAACTCGACCGAGGGTATACAATAAAATTTAGCACGCGAGTATACTGAAAAGGTCATTGCGAAAGATGGTTTCTCTCTCTTGTCTGCTTTCGGTTATAGGATTCGCACAAAATGTTTGGCGATGCTTGGTATGTACAAGAAAATTGAAGAAGCGCGCGAGCCTCGCGTTCATTCGACAAGAACTGACACACTTCTTATACTCTTCCGAACACGCGGCACTCGAAGAAAAGAGAACGACTGCAAATACATACATATACCTATACACACAGCGAGAGAGAGAGTTTCACCGCACTGCATGCAGGCGTTGCGCATACACACCTGTACAGCTTATATATATGTGCCTTGTGTATACGCAATATTTTATTCGCCGGGCTTCGAGAATGTTAAGTGTTGTGGGAACTAATTGAAAAAGTATAAGCTGCGCCGCGCGCGTCAAGAGCACAAAAAATATTGTCTCAATTTATTTCTTACATCCGGGGAGTGCAGGTCAGTTTGACCTAACAACGTATATATATATATATATGCGCGCTCGCGCGGGCCAAATCGATTTGAAAAATCCACTCTTTCGCGATGACTCATGCTCTCTTTTTCGATCCTTCTTTTTTTTCTTCTTTTTTTTTACACTCTCTCGACTTTACCGTGCAGTTCAATCAAAAACTAACGGTATATTATACACCTTGCGTTTCGACGCTGTATATAATCCAGTTGTATCGTATATAATCCGCAAAATTCAATTAATTTTATCACTTTTTATCGCGATCGCTTGTACGGCAAGTGTTGTACGTGCACGAGGGCCCTGTATAAGAATGTAATGTGTGCCGTGCCCATAATTTTTCCTTTATAGCTCAAAATCTTAAGTGGGAATAAATTCGAAAACACTAATTTAACAACAAACTACGCTAAGCTTTCGCTAATTAAATGCTTTTTAGAATTTATAGACATTTCCAAAAAAAGGCGCAGCTATGATTTTAGAAAAGTTGTTATTTTTTCGTTCTGCATTGATATAGGTAGCGATAAAACGATCGATAAAATTGAAAAATGAAGAAGTTAATTAAAAATCACTATCATCGCGATAATTTATTACGTCATAAAATGACTGCCGTAAAAGAACAATGTCCGCGTGTAACGGTATAACAATCCTTAATATGCAGCCTGACTAAGTGAACAGAAAAGAGAATGCATATTAATTTAGAAAAAAGTCAAATTGTATCTTCACACAGTAAATCCATCCAAATTTACGTCTGTTAACATTTTAGCTCGCGCGAATATATGTATTAAAATATGAATCATTAGCGTTGTGTGTGTGTGTACGAGTCGTCATTAGGAAATTTTCCAGCGAAACACCAGCGCGCAGAGATTTCGTTGTCCGCTAAACTCCCACGACATTCCTAACGGCCAGCAATAAAATAGTGCACACAGAACAATGGTACGATAAACCACCAACTCTTAAAGACGCAGCCGCGGCTATAAGCTGCACGAAAAGATGAGTTACTAAAACGGCCTGTGCACCAACTATCCCATGTGCACAGAAAGAGAGAGGCTATACAGCGAGAGCTGGCCATAGTTGGCTTGACTTTTTTTCAGGAGTCTAATACGCTCGCCTTCCGTGAGATCTCGTAGCTTCTTCTGGGAAAAGCGTGACGACCCTCTAAGCTGCAGCGCCGACGTCGCCTTATGCTGGACCTACCGCGGCACTATGTACACACCGGCCTCGCGCAAAAGCGCCTGCGCACGCACCTGTGTATATATATATATACATATCGGTAGAGCTGCCGAGGGAGGGAAAAAAAAAGTGAGAAAGAAACGCGCGGCGTTTATCCATCTATAGTATATCAAGGTGAGACGCGCGCAGGGCCATTGTGTATGTAGTGGTGGAGCAAGAAAAGCCCTACCGGAAGGGAGTCAGCGGCCAATTTTTATAGCTCGACTCTCTCTCTCTCTCACCGTGGGGCTCGCGTGACCGCCGGGGCTAAACGCTTTGGCTTTTGCCCGCCCTGCAGTTACGCTCCTGCTGCTGCTGGGCAGAGAGAGAGAGAGAGAGAGAGAGATGCTGCGAGGCATCCTACAGTGGAACGGAGGAGACTCGGTCATTTTGGAGAGTAGCGCCTCTTTTCTTAGACTGTACCTCCTCTTTCTTCTCGTTTGTTTTCTTTTTTTTTGTCGATCCGAACCGTCTATACTTGTAAACACGCAATCTGCCTATATATATCGTGCGCTAAACTCGCATAGGTGAATGTGCATAAAAAATACGTGGATAAGCAACGCGGAGGAAGATCAAATGTATATGAGAAGCGAAAGAGGATATGACAATGAGAGCTGCGCACTTTGATGAATATACTTGGTGTAACGGAGAAAGGGGATGAAGGGCTACTCCTCATGAGTGTTTCTCCTTACAAAGAGAGTGAACACTTATGGAGAGCGAAGCTACATCAAAAGACCCATTGAGGATCACCCGACCAGCCGGAAGGATATGCGGCATGACTTTCTCTAAGTTTAAGCGGAAACGACTGTCTTTTAAAGTAGAGTGTGAAGTGCATTTATTTTCCTTTTGGTAGACCCGTTACATAAAATACTACACAGATGGTGTAGTTTCGGTGCAATGCACGCGGACATTGTCGTGAAGTCTTATTAAGATGCAACAGTAAATTTCTTTGTGCTTGAAATGAAAATGAAGGGTTTAGTGGAAGTGGCACGAAAATAATTGGTTATATTTACAGACATTCGTCGGGCTCGAATTAAAAATGGTTAAGTATGCAAAAGGAAGATATTTATGATGTAATAATGGGAGACATCCTCTGCAACGGGGGAATTTTTGCATCGCGCGAAAAGTGACGGCGAAAATCAATATGCATATATAGACAGATGATTTACACCCGAGCGGTTAAAATATATATCCGTGTGCGCGAAAATACGAAATCCCAAGCGAAGACCGAACGATACACTATAAATTTTACTTAGAAAATCCATAAAGCACACGGCATTCACAATCTCGCGCTATATCATCAACTGCCCACTCCTAATTCCTATATTTATGGCGCACGCTATGTAAAGCGTCCAAAAGTTTCGCACGAGCTCATCCTTTCCACTCGAAAGAAACAAGAAAAAAAAAAAATTCGCACGGCATAGAATAAAAAGTGCATCCCATATCTTGGCACCCTGTAGTCGTTCTGCAGCCAGAATCGCATGCGCGAGCCAACTCTCATTTTTGTTCGAACAATAAAGAAAAGAAACAACTATAAGTCGGTTTAGCGCTCTCTCTTTTTTCCAAGGGGGCCTGCATATCGCTATGCGCTATAGCTTTCCTGAATTCCATGTTTTCACCGAACGACCAGCAGACGTTCGCCTCGCTCACGCCAATACACAAATACACACATACACACATTGCCGAGAGGTAGGAGAGTGACGAGAGAAAGAGAGAGCGCTCGGTCGACAAGCTTCGCGGGGCTAACAACCTCGAGCTGAGCCACCTGATGTCCGACGGATAATTGGATACAAGCAGAGAGGACCCGAGAGCCAAGAGGCCCGTTCGCTCTTTCTTTCCCCTCGCGACGACGACGAGTCAAGAGGAAAAGGACGAGAACGAGAGAGAGAGAGAGAGAGAGAGAGGGGAGGAGAGGAGAGAGGACGATGACGAGGACGATAATGATGATTAAGGAAGAAAATGGAGTGAACGTAGCCTATACGCTCTTTTTCACCCGGGTGACAAGACTTTATTTAGACTGCCTAAAGAGTCGTACGAGCGATGCTTATCTGGGGAAGAATTTAATGGTGACGCGCTCGTGAAGTGGCCCATTCTTTTTCGGTATTCTCTCTCTTTCTCTCTTACCCTCTCGCTTTCTCGCTCTCTGTCTTTTCCGTTCGTTATATATATATCCAAGCGAGGCCATGGAATTTAGATATGGATTTACGTTTATGCGCCTACCGGAATTGCCGTCACACGGGAGGAGGGAAAAAAATAAACCGCTATTTGGGAGAAAATATTCATTATGGGAATGGCTCGGGAGGATGGAACTTTTGGAAGGAAAGCTTTGTGTGTTAAGTGTGTGTGTAATTGATATCCGCGATGAATATATGTTCGAGATAACGAGATAATTTAAGGTTCGAATTCGAGAGAGATAAGCAGCAGGCGCGCGCTGCGAGACCTGATCGTAATTTGGAATACGATTTATAGGGCGTTTTATTTATTTTTTTTTCTCTTTTTCCTTTCGAATACCACGGAAGGTTCAAAGTATTTTCTCGAAAACAAAAAAAAAAAGTAATGAACTAGACACGGTGCAAGAACTGTTGTTTATATACGAAGAATTATGATGAAAACACAGCTAGACGAGATTCGCCTGGTATAAAAAAAGAAGCCTAAGAAGTGCAGGATATTTTTCCTAGGCGCATCCCGCAGCGGCGGCAGCAGCAGCAGCGGCGGCTTCTCTCTCCTCCTATATTTATGATGATTACGGGTAAGCGCGCAAACGTCATACAGAACTACTTCCGTCAGAAAATTTTGACGTACACACATACACACACATGCTGCACACTCAAACCGCGGGGCGACTTAATTTACAATCGCATATAAAAATCACTCGGGCTACGGGAGAAAGAGAGAGAGAGAGAGAGAGAGAGAGAGCGAGAGGCGCTGGTTTGCGCGCGTGTAATAATAATGAACCGTTAAAAAAACAGTAAATCGAGCGTCTATTCATAATACACGTCGAGATAGTATAGTAGACACACTCTGCAGAGAGATGGTCGAACCGAAAAGTGCCCACGTAACGAAGGCAGTGCTGCAAGCTCATTCACACGGTCCATATACCTCTATAACAGCAGCAGCAGCAGCAGCAGCAGCAGCAGCAGCAGCAGTATATAGGTTTTGGAAAATTTCTCTAGTATAGATATCGCCGCGAGCTAAACGGCTCGGCTAAAAACGGGACGGTATCGCTCCTCACGAGTGCGCGCTTCAGCAGCTACCTCGCGGCCGTCGAACAAGGCGATTTCGCCAGATATAAAAGTATAAGCTGTGTGCGCGCTCTCTCTCTGTGTGTGTAGTATGTGCAGTGTATATACGCTACGATTGGCTTTTCTATTAGTAGTCCAAGTCGTCGGGGGGTCCCGTCGTATAATTACAGCGGCATTACGGAAATATTACGCTCTCGCGGGCACACGGGCCAGCAAGTTTACGAGGCAGCAGCAGCAGCAGCGGTGCACAGCAGCGGTGCACCGGCCCCGCTAATAGTTTCTTGGATTACCTGCGAGAGTCGCTAAGGTACATTACGTTTTCTATCCGGACGACAGAGGGAAAGAGAGAGAAAGAGAAAGAGAGAGAGAGAGAGAGATGAGCTGATGGAAGCGCGTTAGCATTTTTTCTCCTCGTCATTGCTGCAGTCCAACGCTCCGTCCATGCAGGATATAGATGTACACGTGTGTGTGTGTGTGTGTGTGTGTGTGAAGATGGACTCTGGCGGCCAGGGAGTCTTTATTGCACTCTCTCGCGGTGTGTATGTATAGCCGCGGACTCTTCGATGGAAGATGATTCGCTTTAGCTGAGAAAGTTAGTCTTGGAAGGCGGTTGTTATGACTCAAATGCACGACGTTCGCCTATCGTTTCATCTTATTCCTATAATACTTCCGAGTTATTCGATTGTTCCGAGTTGTTTGCAGCCAATAAAATTTTAATGCCCCGCATCTCTCGGATACTGTCGAAAATCTATACGGGAGGAGGTTAATATTGAGAAAGTAGTGGCGGTGTAACCAATTGCTCGTTGTGCACAGACACAAAAGAAATTATGCACATTACGAAAGAGCGATGTGTATAAGCTCGTTTGCCCGTAGACAGTCCTAATGAAGCCACGACAATTGCAAACTCCGCCGCTTGTTTGTATTATATACACGATATACGATATTGTTCGCAGCTCGATGTTATACCATCGTATTATACTCGTGCGTGCAGTGGCTCTATCGCGAGGGATATATGGACTTTCGCAACTCGGGAACTCTCCTGGCATCTGCTTTCGAGACAGATGGGGAATTCCATGGATTCGATGATTGCACACGCCTCGTGACTGTTTATATGGCATAAACGATGTGCAGATGGATATCGATCAACAAAAAACTTTGCCTCTCGATCGAGTTTCGGCTTATGTGGAGCTCGACTGCTTATTGTTCAATGGCACATATGCTTCGATTGCTGAACTTCCGTTTTTTTGGAATCTTCTAATTAGAATGTTCCTTGTCATTCGGTGTAAAGTATATTCTTCAGACCCAAGAAACTAACTCTTACAGAGATAGACTTGATTTTAGAAATAACAATGAGTGTTATTCTTATACAAATACTCGATGATTGATTCTAAATGTTTTGTTACCAAACAGTTCTAAGCTAATATGTTTGTTATAGGTTTCACGGGAGACGCAGCGCAAAACCAATAGATTGATTTACCTCTTAGCATTTGTCGAGGCTCAGAAAAAGCGCTCGAAGCTCGTACAGCTGAAATTGATTTTCTCAGCTCGTAGCAGCCACAGCAGCAGGTTTCTCGTGCAAAACAGTAAGTAAACAAATCACGAACAAAATGAGAGAGAAAGAGAGTGAGAGAGCGAAAGAGCTTTACAGAGAAAAGCCCGACTCGCGCGCTCCATGTCTTTTTGCTCGCGCCTAGAATAAACACATAAATTATAATCTTATATGCGCGGCATAAACTCACGGTGTAAGCTCGCACAGCGACTCGAAAGAGAGAGAGAGAAAGAGAGAGAGAGAGAGAGAGAGAGAGAGAGGGAGAGAGAAAAAAGGGAACTGGCAGCCAGTGTAATTTTTCAATCGCAGCAAAACCTCGGGGACTTGACTTACATATCCATCGAAGGATATATGTGAACACACACTGAGAGAGAAAGAGAGATAGAGAGAGAGAGAGACGGCGTGCACGCGTAAAAAAGGCGACAAACTCATCAAGCCTGCAGAGCGAACGAGACAGAAAAAGAGAGAGAGAGAGAGAGAGAGAGCGTTTTTACTCCCCGTCGCATGCAGCCACAACAACAATGCATCAGAGGAGCCAATTCTAGTGTTCCACCGTCGAATTTTTCCTGGATCGCGCCAGCAGCATAATTATCGCGTAAACAACGTTCTTTGCGCCTCTCTATACTGTGCCGCTCCAGCCGCAACAGCAGCAACACACGCATACACACACACACACACTGCGGCGAACCCCATAAATTTCAGTCTCGTAATTCAATCACCCGCTAGCCACTCTATATAGCACACGTAACGCGTAAACCACCGCGCCACGACGTTATAACCAGCAGCCAGAGTCGCAGTGGCCGGCGCATTTCCGTTACTTCGCTTCCTGCGTTATAACGCAACACCGTACGACTTCCACCTCTTCTTACACTATTTCTTTTTTTTGTACAATACCTCCTCCGTAGCCGCAGAGCTCACTTTTTTTTCTCTCCCAGTCACGGGACGCTCCTTGATGTCGCGCAATTTGCGATTATCGATCGTATATCTCAGAGAGAGAGAGAGAGTGAGAGAGCGTCGCGCCCGAATCGCACGTATATATAGAGAGAGAAAGAGGGTGAGAGAGGAAGAGTATAGGGCCAGGATGCATCGCGCGCGCGTCGGCACGTCCGCTCCGGCTCTCCCGAGAGAGGTAATTAAAGTGCCGAGGTAAAGCGAGCCGGTGGACTGGTTTATGATGAATTGTCCGGCTGAGGCTGTGCTTCTGCTGCTGCTGCTGTGTCGATGCAAAAGTTAGCGCGGGTCGAGCGGCGATGAATGAGAGCGCGAGAGAGAGAGAGAGAGACCGACTTATGGGGCTGCGAATAAAAATGCATGGGAAAGTATTTTGTGACTTTGTATATAAGCTGTGGCTGGACTGTTTGTTACGGTTATAATCGAGATTAGATTTTTTTTCATTCATCGAACTGCTGCCCTTTCTCTTATTGGGTTGATTTTTTTAGGCTTCCAAGGACTCTTTTTATATAGGTTTGATCAGTGACAATTAATTCGAATTCTTTTTTCTTTCCGAATGGCCTATTTAGGATTTGAATGACGAGATAGATTTATGAAGTGGATGGATTGGATTGAAATTGAAACGCGCATAAAGAGTCTATCTTTGAGAATTGGCGCGACTGTAGCTGGATATCTTTGAATATTGAGTTCGGAATTTAATTTTCGCGTATCCTACCGATGCCATTGCAGTATACGAATTATAACGACTCGGCATCCATCAATGTCCGCGTGCGAAAACGAAGATCTTTTTTTTGGTCAATCAAACGACAAAAATAAAAGTACGTTAATTGATTACGCGAATATGCAAATTTTCATTAACTGGACTCGAATTTAATTTCGACTTGTTCGCCGTACACGAGAGTCCACTGAGAAACCACATGCGCTCTTTCGTATTTAATCAACGTATGCCGTAATAAAATTGCGATCATTAATTATTTTTACATGCCCGTTAGCGAATCTTGTAAAAAAAAGAAAAAAAAAACACTCGAGATGCAAATAAATTTAGTCGAGCAGCAACGTGGATCATATTTTAAACTTTTGCACATTTTTTTTTCATTCCCCATCGAACTCTATAGCAATACTATACGAATCGGCATATAATCTACTTTACATAATTCCCAACGTTTCAATGTCATCGATCACTCCCGCGGCGTTGCGCAATAGTGCAGTTCTTGTGCGCTAACTTCATCTTCCGCCGCGCATAAAAGCAGGGGGAGAGAAAAAAAGTTTTAAGAGTCGTTACAATTAATAAACAATCGATCCGCCAAGTTGAGCACAGGAAAGTAAACACATGGAATATTTCCGATCGTTCGTCGTTTGCTCACAACAAGCCCATAGTTAATTTTACGCTCAATTGCCGGCCGCCCCGGTACTTCTCTTCGCAACATTATTATAGCATTGGGTTTGTTTTTATCCAGCGGATCCAAGGAACAATATCTCCCAGGCCCCCGCCGGTGTATTATATAGAAGCGGACGAGGAAACCCGCGGATTCATTCCCAGAAACGGAGCGTCTAGAATAAATAGAGCGGAGGGGAAAAAATGTGTATACCACCACCGCGTCGAGGAGGGAGTGAGAGAAAGAGAGAGAGAGAGAGAGAGAGAGAGAGAGAGAGAGAGAGAGAGAGTTCGCCAGGGAAGAGAAAAAGGACCAAGTAGGCGTGGATCTCAAACTCTGGAGAGTTAGAGAGATTCCGCAGACTCTCTCTCTCTCTTTCGCTCTCTAGCGTATACAGATGAATCTCTTTCTTTCGTGCTCCAGTGCGACGGTGGCGCTGTTGCTGCTGTAGCTGCTGTAGCTACTTTAACGGACCCTCCACGATAATTGCTACAAGCATCCTGCAATTTCAGCGCTTAATAGTCGCGTTCGTTCGGTTCGATTATCCTCGCGCGCGCGCGAGCGAACGGCGGCAGGGCCCAGTTCTCTCTTCGTAACTTTGTGAAAGCATCCGCACGGAAGTTCACCACTCGCCAATGTTCCCAATATCTGTATATCTATATATCCTATACATACACATCCATACCTTTCTCTCTTTCCTTCCTCGTTCTGTGTATGTACAGTACGGTGCGATGCTTTTCCCGCACCACACCAAGCGAGAGAGAGAGAGGGGGAGGTAGGAGGGCAAGCAAGATTTACTACTGTCTTTCGGTGCACTTAGCCGCACGCCTGTACCGAGGAGGTTGCGAGTATATGTATATAAAAGCTGTGTGCAGGGAGAGGAACTTCTTCGGCTGGTACATCACAGAGTGTACTTTGCGAAACTGCTGCCGCCAAGTCGTAGAGAGAGAGCTTTTTATCGGTCGAAGCTTCCCTTTGAGCGTAGACGCGAAGGACGTTTGCCTCGTTTTATTGATCGCCGATAAGGGCTTGTTTATGGAAGGAGCTTCCTTTCTTCTCTCTCTCTCGCTTCCTCGCGGCGCTCTTCTCTTTTTACTCCTTTATTTCTCTCCTCGCTTTTGACGACTGAGTGCTTTACGCTCGAGTCGCGCCGCGATGTGTTCGAGCGAACCCGGCTAATCGCGCCGATGCTTAACTTATGTTTATATTAAGCCTCGGCGACTTACCGAGCTCCTGCAGCTGAGCCGTGGAAAAGCGCAGCCGAGCTAGTAATTGATGGTGTTTCCAGCGCATAGATAGTCAATTTTATCCGAGTAAAAGTTTCGCGGCGCGGAGTAGCCGATGATGGATGGATTTTTCGAAAAAGTTCCGGAGCTCGTAAAATGAAAATTGTTCTCTCTCTCTGTGTGTATGTGTGTGTGTATAGTCTAAGAGGCTCTCCTCGAGCGTTTATGATGTAACTCTCCACGGATGGAATTAGGCATTGTTGATAGTTTGTATATATTCGTAATAGGGACTTGATGAGTGCACTAAAGTCGAGAGACATGAGCGAGGACCGAACCATCAAGGGTGATTTTAGCGAACCGCAAGCATTTCAATTGAAGCGCGAGCCAAACGAAATTTCGTTAACGACGATTACGAGGTAAAATAGGTGACCAGCGTGTTTCTTATAAATCCTTTCTTGCACATACTGCCGCAGCGACCCATCAGCCCGAGTATATAACTGCCTTTAAGTGCTCTTTTATTACCCGAATTCTTGCGGTGAAAATTAAGGAAAAGAAAAAAAAGAAAGAAAAAAAACGAGAGAAAAGAATTCCCCCCCCCCTTCCTATATGCACACTATAAAAAGCAAAGGCAGGCGCATACGATTTACACGCGTCGTCAAAGGAGGTCGACTATATATACGCACTTCTGTGCAGTTGGCCGCGCGGTGCAGTCGAGCGAAAAAAAAAGCCTCGAATGCACTCTTGGACCGTGGTAAACTCTTCTCTGCTGAGTATACGACAACGACAAGTAGAGAGAGAGAGAGAGAGAGAGAGAGAGGAGAGAGAGGAAAAGGAAAGAAAAAGAATAAAACGTTCGCGCGCGCGCGCGCGCCATGGCGGTGCAGAAGTAGCCGCAAATTTTCGTCGCGACTTACGATCGCGTAACCGCCACGTGTTTATAACGGTAATAGGGCTCGAGTTGAAATTGAAAGAGTCTCTCTCTCTTTCTCTGGGCCGACTTTAATTGCAGATGAAAGAAATCGGCCGAACGGGAAGTAACAGAGCAGCAGCAACAGCAGCGGCGGTGAGCGGCTCTTCTCGAAAGTCGTTTTAAACGCCGCTCTCAACTCGGCCCCCCCTGTTGCTGCGGAGGCCCTTATATATGCGTATACACACGAAGAGAGAGAGAGAGAGAGTGTGTTTGTAGATGTGCTGCTGTGGCTGCTGCTCCAGGCCAACGAGGGACATCAAGAGAGTAAGTAAGCAAGCACACGCGCAAGGACTGCTCGTCGTCGTCGTCGTCGACGTCGTCGTCTTCTAAGCTCTCCATTATTCTCGCTCGTGAAGCGCAGAAAGAAAGAGAGAGAGAGAGTTGGCTTCGAGTCACACGTGAAGCCCACAAAAGTACCGGATGAATACATCTCTCTCTTTCTCTCTCGGTCTTTCGCTCTTTCGTTTTCTCCTGGCTGTAATATTTAATTTTGTATTTTTTCTTCTTCTTAGTTTAATTGCCAAGTTAGAAACGAGGCATATTCATGAAGTAGCGCATATAAAAGATACTTGGGGTACTGTTTCAGCGAAGGAAAACGAATGCTAATTTAAAGTTATAATGAGGCACTTAATTTGGCGAAACAAAGCAGTTGTTTTGTTTTTTATAATAAAAAGCCTTGTGAATGCCTGGGTGTGTTAGATTGTTCATAGAAGAAGTTGATATTCGCTGCTGAAGCCGAGTTTTTATATGCATGCAAACTGCATAAAAGTGATGTTCAAAAGTATTTATATATATATAATGTCGCTATTTCGAAAGAGTTAATAAAATTTAACGAACCATTAGCTACGTTGAATTTTCTATATATATAT
>UELV01165425.1:0-10891 GCA_900490015.1 Megastigmus stigmatizans | reverse complement strand
GTCCAGGTATTGGGTATTTTACCTTATATAAAAAATAAAGAAATTCTCATGTCCCGGGAGAGAGAGAGCGAGAAAGTTTTGAGGTTAGAAAAATGTTTGATTTATGATTTCGGAAAATTTCGCTTTTCATACTGAAACAAACTACGTAAAAATATTGTTAAATATTTACCGCTTTGAGTGAAAATATATCAGCGCTTATCTGTCGTCTACTTTCCAGTAAAAGCCTTGAGCCACAGAGCGCTCAGCGAGAATCCAACCCATCGCCATCGTATGAAACCGAAAAGAGAGAGAGCCAACAGGTTACAGCGCCCCCATATGCAAACATGTTCATTGGAAATGTGGCATAAATGACGCCGTTGTTACTCGTCGCAATACGAGCCCGTGACGAGAATCCGAATGGCACAAGTTTCATATATTTAAAAAGTGGTAGTTCAACGTTCTAATATTGCGTACTTATAGACTATAGTGTAAAATCATGTAAAGTTACTGTAAATATGCATATTTTATGTGTAAATATAAAGGCTCGGCTTCGACAGTGACAGCACGATAAAAAAAAGGGTTAATATGAAATAATAATTTTTTAACTTTAACCGAATTTTTAATATAGATTCAATATAAATTAATTTTAATACTTCATAAAGCCTTCATTATCCGGTTTTATGTAATTTAATACTGTAAAAAATGTATCAGTTTAAAATATTTTAAATAAGTTAAATAAAATTTTTTAAATTAATTTCTCTTGATTTTGATAAAACATATGTGGAAATTATGTTCAAATGTTGAATAATATAATATCTATATGAAATTTTCATATTTTTAAATTTAGAGAGTAGTCTAGCGACCCCAGTGAACTTTCAACTCAGCAAGATTCTGCTCCCAAACATCCCACGTCTAACGAAAACAACACTTAACAACAATCACAGCTCGCAGCAGCAGCAATAACATTCTCATCCATTTTAACCATCTCCCCACACGTATCACCTTCTACACATACACACACAAATACACACATAAATAGAGTGGCAAGAGCACGCCGCGGTCATAAACAGCTTCTAGGCCACACACAGCATCGCAAACAACAAAGGAATCATAATTGAATTATCATTAAATCGCTGCCTAATAGCGTTGGCTCTCAAACCTAGACCCACAAATTCGGTAGGAAAACTTTTGGGTCAATTGAGCTCCCTTTCGTGAATTTTACCGATTTATTGACCCCAGCACACATACACACACTCACACCGAGTGCTTAATTATCCGACTACTGCAGTAGCAGCAGCCGCGTCCTCTTCTCATTCATTAAACAGCCCGGCATTTTCCGCTCTGTGTGCCTGTGTGTATGTGTGTAGAGCAGCCAACGTCGAGCCGAATTATTAATTATGAGCACGAGAGCGCGCGTCATTTCGGGGCCACACCAGCTTCGGGGTAATGGACGCGCGTCGATAATTAAATCTAGCCCCGCTTGCGCCTGGAGAGAGGGAATTATGTGCGCGGAATAGCAGAGAGAGGAAGAGAGAGAGAGAGAGAGCTGAAATAAATGTGTGCGGGCCCTCTTTTAAGGGAGCGCAAAAGTGCTACCGCTGCCTGCACTCTTTTCTTTTTATTTTCCACTTTGTTGAAACGTTCCAGGGGTGCCTTTATTATCTGTACTTTGACGCGAGTGGCCGAGGCCACACCTCGCGAGAGTGAACTTTGTAAAGAGAGTATAACGAAACACTTTGGGGATTCTTTGCCGGCCAAATTTGAAGGATTTACACGGGGAATTTTTGCCTTTCCCTAATATTCTTAAATATTCACGGGAATTGTTGGGTCGTGAATTTTGGACAATCCGCCAGGTAGTGTGTCGTATCGCCCATCTGCGCGCGCTGAGTATATATGTTTTAAATCGCGAGAGAGGCTGAAGGTGCAGTAGTCTCAGAAGAACGGTAATTTGTTTTTTTACACTAGAAAAAAAGCAAAGTTGTAGCTGTACAGTAAAAAAAATACAGTGCTGAGAATAAAATGTTTTATTACTTTGCATTTACCTACTTTTTTTCTTTAAACAAAAAGTGCGAGAAAATGTATATAGAGCAATAAAACTATTTGTAATTATTCAATGCGACCTTGTTTGCTTCTCTCATATTTCCCAAAACTTTTATTACGTTTTTGGTTACTCTGTTTATATATACGCGGATAACTTTTCTATTTAAAGAAAGGGCGGTATATCCGTTTTATTTTGCAAATAAAAGACTTTGAAGTTTAGTCATACGTCCACCGATACACATTTGGTTTATATAATACCTTTTGGCAATTTCGACGAACAAGTTTAGACCATAAACTACAAAATTTCCTAAACATCTCGTTTATATACTAATCTCTATTGTCCAAAACAATTCACGTACCAAAGTGATAAACGAAGCACCCAATAAATTCAACTTGTAATCATCAAGAAAAAAATCCCATCGTCCCGGCACTATATATACACCTCTTAAAGACCCGAATTTCCAGTCTCTCCCCGAAGCGACCCGTTTTTCATCGAAACGATAATATATATCCCGTCGGGTTCGAGCCGCCAAAGGTATATACGACCGGATTTCATTCGGATATATTCATCGAGCGTTGGCGCAAAGAAACGAGGGGAATGCAGCTTGAAAGAATGAGATTTTTCGCGTGTACGAGAGAGAGATGTGCTTTATCGAGGAGCGAGAGAGAGAGAGAGAGAGAGAGAGAGAGAGAGAAGCGCGCGCCTCTCCGCGAATACTTAAAGGCGGCATTACATTCCGTAAATTGAAAGAGTGCTCCTATTGCAGCAAGTCTAGCGGAAGTAATCGTCGATCTAGCCACTCCTCTCTCTCTCTCTCTCTCTCTCTCTCTCTCTCTCTCTCTCTCTCTCTCTCTCTCTCTCTCTCTGCTAAATCGAGCGCGAGCGAGGCGAACAAAGAGAGAAAGGGAGAGAGAGAGAGAGAGAGAAGAAAATAAGCGAGAGAGAGAGTATGTAGGAAGATGCGCGCGCGATTATCTTTTCTTTTCTCCGCTAGCTCTCCTTTCTCTCTCGGTTGGGTGTTTCAGAGTCGTTACGTCGACGCGGCGCGGCCGCGGCGCAGCACGAGAAAGTGGATAACAGCGTCGGGATTTTCCTGCGGGGTGGCAATTTAAGTGCACTTATACGTACGGCCGTGTGTGTGCGAAAGAGAGAGAGAGAGGGTGTATTACGTATTTTGGACTAATTTTCGTGAGACTTACTGAAACGTTATTAATTGAGAGGCGCACTCGGCTCGTTTCCTTCTTCGCTCTTTTTCTCCTTCCGTTCTGTTTTTTTTTCTCTCTTCCTTTTCCTCTCGAGGGTATGTTATATAGGGGTAAGATGCACTTTTTTCGAGTGTGTGTATGCGAGAGAGAGAGAGAGAGAGAGAGAGAGAGAGAGAGAGAGAGAGAGAGAGGGGAAACCGCTGAAATAAATATATTTGAGTTCAAGTAAATGGTCTCGCGATCTTTTATGTGCACGGAGCGAAAGAATGAACGTGAATGGATAAATATGTCATATACGAACGACTGGAAGATCGGCAAGGGCTCATTGATTCCATAGAATTTTTTCCGTGTCGTTACGATTTTACTGTTAGCTCTAAATGATGGATATCAGTATTTACTTTTAATAGACGGTAACGAGCCATTTTCTGCAGGGTTTAACAGGGTTAACGAATTCTGCTGATAAAAATTACTATAATTTAAACGAAAATTATTAACAAATTAAGGATCGTTATTTTATAAACCGGATTGAAACTGCGGGTAGCGTCGCTCGACACTCATAATCAACTCATAATATTACACTATAAAATCCAATAAAATATATATTATCGTCGAATAATCATGAAAGAAAACGTCCACCTCGCATAAAAATATATACGATCATCGATTGGCGCGACAGCATCGACTACAGCGATATTCAATATATACACCGGGCACATCGATAATGAAAGGAATCAATTACAAGGATTTAATTACGGCCGTAGGAAAGCGATACTCCGCGCGGCGCCACCTTAGTAGGAAAAAACTTTAAGAAACGCGCTCGTTACGATTTTTACGTCGACGTATATTATAGCGAAGAGAGAGAGAGAGAGAGAGAGAGAAGAAAAGCAACAAGAATAGCGCGAGAGGGAGAGAGAGAGAGAGAAAACACGCGGGAGCTGAAAACTTCTACCCGTAAGTATCGCAATATCAACAAAACGTTAAAGGCTCCTTTATTATCACTCTTAAACGGCCGCTCACACACATACATATACAACAGAGCATCGGTTAACGTAAAAAAGGCGGGGATGCCTTCGCTTCTTTGAAAGCGTTCACTCTCGCGCATACACACACACGCACACACAGCAGTCAGATAAAAAGAGGCTTATAAAAACCCATCGGAAATTGCGACTTTCCTCGTCCTTCTTCCGCGCCCTCCCCAAGTTTACGCAACAAACATCGACGATCTCTCGACGGAGGAGGGTGGATGAGATCCAAGCTTTTGCCTCTCTCTTTCTCTCTCTCTCTCTCTCTCTCTCTCTGTGTCTGTCGACGGCGGCAACGATGACGTGTAGTTAGTCGGTCAAGTGGCTTTTAAACAAGCCATAGTGTATGCCACATACACAAACACACATACACAGAGTATACACATAGTAGGTTATACTTTACTGCTACTGGCTTGGAAGAGAGAAGCGTTTTAGCTGAGCGGCGGTGGCGGCGGCGCACAAGCCTCGACAATGCACACGACGGGTATACACGATGTAAGCTTTTGGCGAAAAGGACTGCCGTCGCTGCTGCTTTCGCGTCTCTCTCTCTCTCTCTCTCTCTCTCTCTCTCTCTCTTTCTGTGTGTGTGTGTGTGTGTGTGCGTGAGTGTATATACACTTCTATATATCGAGAGACGGTCTCTTGATGTAGTGGATGCTTTCTGGTGGCCGCCGGGGCGGCATCCACTGGAATTTCGAGATGGAATTTTAGATGTGCGAAACATTGGCCGGGCTCTGCGGCTGAGTGGATGTTGTGCAGGGAGTTTGGATTGATGAGTTGGTGCGGAATTGTTAGATTGAGGAGGGCTCTCTGATGTTTTGGCATTCCTTATAAGTGCAGTACATAAATATCATCGAGTATGGATTAATGATAATTTTTAACATTGGATGCAATTATGTGGATTATGGAAAAATAAGCTCCACTGCTTTCAATGAACTTTGCATAAAAATCTTGATCCAATTATAATGCGTCTAAATACTTATTATAGAATAATTACAAAATTTATTATTCTTCAAAAATGTAAACAAACACATTTCAAGTAGTCGTAATCTTTTGATCTTTCAAATCTTTGAAACTTATGATTAACTGCTTACCCTGACGTTAAAAAGACTGTAGTTTTCATTTCGTTTACACGGCACGCAGTTTCCCAACATTCCCAAACCTGTATCATAAAACGAAGTCATTATATAAGTACACATACAGAACCAGCTTATCTTTTTCCCACACTTAACTCACCACAAAAATCTGGAGCGCATAAAAGCGTTCTGAAAAATCGCATCTCCGTACACCACCGACGCATCCCCCCTAATTCTCAGGATCCGCAAAACACGCTTGGAGCGATTTCGTTATCGTGGAGAATACACGCACACGGAGGGAAGGACGGGAGGACGACGACACATTAAAAGCAGGTGCACAGAGTGCAAGTTTAATGCGGCGCTGCTTCTCGGCTGCAGGAGAGGAAAAGGAAAAAAAAAGAGAGAAGCGCAAGGAAGGAAGGACTCGGAAGAGGCTGGTGTCTATATGAGCCCCTATGTCTCGTGTATTATATATACCTATATATGCAGCGTCGTTCACGAGTGGCACCGCGCGAGCGCTTCAACGGTATTTCTGCCTCGTAAAAGACAGCTCGATCGGTTCACGAATTCACTTCTGCGCGATGACGGAGCCTCCTACCGCCCCCCCTCTCTCTCTCTCTCTCTCTCTCTCTCTCCGTCTCTTTCCTCATAAAATCCATCGCCCTCTCTCTTGCGTGCGCGCTTTTGCCAGGTTAATGTTTGAGCTGTTGACGAGGCCGTTTAGTCACGCATATTCTCTCTCTTTTACTTTTACGCAAATACCTGCTGGAAAGCGATAGATAGCGCACCGAGAGTACTTAATACCGAACGATCCATAGGAAGATTCTGCTGCCACTGCTGCTGCTGCTGCTGCTCTGCCTCTTTTTTTTGTATTTTTATTAGACGCTGGATCGTCATTGCACGAAATTTGCGTATACGTTCGATATCGCGCGTCGTCTACTTGTATATAAGTAGAATCTGGACGAGGTGTTGTTCCGGGAAACTCGGTTAAAAGTGCTTCACTGATACTGCCGTTACTGTTAATGTACATTTGAAATGTACAAAAATGAAACAATTGATGTTTCAAGAAATTCACTATTATAGCTGTATGTTCTGCACTGAAAATATTGTTAATTCAACGATGTTTTAAACAATTAGCGACTTCAACCAAGTTAGTCCATTTCTTAATATTTAGCTGGTCGGAAATGAAACTTTATTTCTTGTGGATAAGAACTTTTCATGAAAAATTTAATAAAAGTAGTTTTCATCACAAAATAAGTATAGATTTCTATGGGAGTTTAAATTCCCGTATTTGACTTGATGAAAATTAACAATTTGGGTCGAATGCAAAGTTGAAGACTACACACGAATTTTTTTAGAGCAAAAATTGTCCCGTATCGAATTATTTCAACTTTATAAAATATTGAAAATTTGACATGACTGGTTGGAGTTACGTGACACTTTTTGATCAGGTTAGTATGTTCTTTATAACCAGTGATGTTCGTTTATCGTAAAGTGGCATATACTCTGATATATTACTCTTGTTAAATGCAAACTAAAGCATTACTATAGAAAAGAAAATTTTTATTTCTTAGTTAAAGTAGCTTTCATGATCTAAATAAATTTTATTGAATTGTAATAACTAAAAATTTCTTTACTTAAAATATTACACTTGCTTCCAGTGCGTCTTTCATTTCACTGGACCACGACAGCTTAATATTTGATATAGGTTAGAATAAGTCATGTTACCTAAAAAAAAACGAGTAACAAATTTCACTCTAAATATTAATTAGTACGTCTAATACTAACTTTATTAGAGTAAAATCATTTAAAACTAGATTTTACTTGTATAGATCGAGGTTAATTTTTATTATATTGATGTTAAGTGTATATGATAGCGGACATCCTTCTTGCTGTAGGTATAAATGAATTTATATGCTGCAGTATTAGTTTTCGATAGTGGCCTTCATCAAAAATTGACAAGCGCTGGTTCCAACCATCATAAAAGACACTAAAATCGACTACAATGTCTAAAAGTTATAAATTAAATTAAATTAAAAGAACATTATATTTTCTGCATCAAATCAAATAAGGAGTTTTAGATCAGACTCTCACCAATCGCTATTAATCAGAGCCATCTTCGCCCAATCACACAAATCGATCGATCCACGCACGATTTCGTCACTCTATAAAATCATCATTTACAGCACCCCAAAAGAAAGACTTGCCATCTTTTCCGTCTGGGCAATAACAAGCCCGCAAACTCATATAAAAAAATCGATAAACCCCATCAAGCAAAACTTGCAGCGTCGTGGCGCCGCCGCTTCCACTCCGGGGGCTGCTGCTCTTCTCTCCCCTCCCTCCCTTGCATACGCGAAAAACCAAAAACCAATCACCATGCCGGAGGAAACTCGATAAATCACCATAACTCGCCGATTGATCAAAGGAGAAAACCGAGATAGAGAGAGAGAGAGAGAGAGAGAGAGAGAGAAAGAGTCAGCCCCCCCACAAGAATTCTCTCTCTCTCTTGGCTCCCCCGAAACTTTCCGCATTCAAGACTAGCGCCCATAAAGACACGCGAACGCGGGATCGCGCGCGGGGCCTTCCCACTATTTCTCTCCTTCCTTCTAGAGTTTATATATATAAGTATTCTATGGGGGGGGGGGGGCAAACTCCTCTCTCACTCTCACGGTGGCATTATATACATCGGCGAACCGAAGCTCCACAAAGCGTCGTAGTCGATCGTCGAACGTGTAGTCTTCGTCTTATAGTCCCTCTCTCTCTCGCTCTCCCGCTCGCTCGCTCTCGACGACACGAGATGCGAACGTGAGCCATAAAATTATTAACGACCCTCTTCGGCTGAATGAAGAGAGAGAGAGGAGAGAGAGAGGGAGATAGAGTTAGAGGGGAAAAGAGTGGGATGAGGGCAAGGAAGAAGCTAGTATTAAAGCTTTAATGCTCGAAGGGAGGGATTTTAGGAACAATTTTATAGTTTTTTAATCAGAGACCTAAATCACATCGAGAGCAATAAAGGAGGATTTTTTTCTTGGTTAAGAAGGGAATGGAGTATGTTATGATAAATAATTGTATGCTCGAAGATTAGATTAGCTACTGCATTTTTAACTAATCTAAATACTTCCAAGAGTTAAAAAAGTAATCATAAAACATTAAAAAGAAGCTTAAGGATAAATTTTCTGCTTGAAATAACATGAACTTTCAGATCTTGAAACCAGATAATTAAGTTATTCAAGGCTGCAATAACACTAAATCGTTTTCAAATCAATTATCAATCCGTCATGATTGATCATTGATAGTTTTTTATACGACATTTATAACGACTTATTATTTTTAGAAAACTATCCTAAAAGCTTACTTTGCGCATTTTCAAAAGCTTACATTACATATAACGCTGGATAAAAATGGATTATCGTAGAATAAAATACATTATACATTTACAGAGGATTGAATGGTACCCAGTGGCAATTTTATTGATTAAAAATTACCATAAAAATCTTGATAAAACTGAATATCACGTTTCGTTTTAATTTTTAGCTTAAACCGTTAAAAGCAGTAAATTTCACTGTAAAGCCTCGGTAATATTTTCTGACAGTTTTTTTTTCAGCTAAATTTATGTACAAAGTAGGATGATGTTCCGCTTTTCCCACAAAATATTAGGTAATTTTTAATATGAAAGATTTTCTTTGTCTAGCTTTAAATTTATGATGAGAAATTGTATTAAAAAAATTATTCAGAAAATATCAGGATAATCTTTGATTTATAAATATTCGGATAACATCTTGTTTCGTTTTAAATCGAAACGCATATCGCAAATCAATTTTTTTACAAAAACTTTTTAAAATTTGTTTTAAATTACTTTAACGACGAAATCAATGATTTATATCATACTTAACGAAAAAATATAATATCAATTAAAGCTGTAAAAATAAATTCGACGCACGTTTTCACAGTAAGCGTCATTATGTTGAAAATGCACTACATAATGACTTTTCGCATTGACACAGCCAAAGTCATTATTCGGTCCATTGGAGCAGGGCAAAATGCATGTTCTGGTTTCGCTCAGGGTATAATTTTCACAAACGAAGCAATTTTCATCTATCGAGACTCATTTTATTTGAAACGGACTTATTCGCGCACTAAACTGTTAAACAATCGCTTCTCGAGGTATTTCTGACGTTTGATTAACTTTATATATAAGATAGTAGAAACTATATAAATAAGCTGTACATAGTATATCTGCCTCGGAAAAAAGAGTTTTATTTCAGGATCTTCAATAAAAAACGGAATTATTCATTCGTATTTTGAATCGGATGCAACTAAGCAATAAAATATTCCTATATTTGCACTGATAGTATGTCACCACTTAGTTTAAAAGCATTATTTATGTATAAACAGACTACTCCGCTAAGTCATTGGTAATTGAAGTCTCTTTGGTGTAAAAAGTGCTTGATGAAAGTCAGCTCGGTACTAATTATTTATGAATTACTTACTAAGCATTTCCAGATAGCCAAAGGAAGCGAAGCTGTTTGTGGCACTTACCTAAAACATAAAAAAAAAACAGTCGCATTAAATTTACTGCACATAAAAGAGCAAAGAAATAATTTAGTTCATTTACGAAGTATGACAATTCCGAATATACGACTAAATTTACAATCTAAACAGCAATTAACAAAATTATAAGATGAGAACAATGTAAAGGTCTGCAAATATCCAAATAAGAAAAATCTATACAAAAGCTAATTGAGTGACTTAATTGAAATATTCATCTTGTGAAAAATACAGTTGGCAATACTATAGAAATTAGCAAACTATATTTAACTCTCCTGCGCATAAAGCCGAGTTAAATTATCCAAAGAGGACTTCTATCATCTGCACGAGGACGAGTTATTTCGTCCGCACATTTTTCATCACAACTTTTTCATATCACTGCTCCAGAACAATGCTGTGTAAATAGAAACACATTTCTAAGGTTTTATGATATTTTAATACAGCAAAGTTGTATTTTAGACTAATTTAAAAATACAATATTGCATTAAGAAGTAGCTTTAGGCAAGGTTTAAGTTGGCATCTTTTCTATTTTCAATGTCCAACAAAAAACCGCAAAAGTAAACAATTTATTCTGCAATCGATAGCCGCAGCAATCCACTTAAAACCGGGTACATATATAACGCCGCGTAGTCGCCTAAATCCAACATTTAGTCATCAAACATTTGCAGTGCAGCAGGGTTGCGCGCGCGTGCGAATAAAACTAATTAAGCAGCTTGCAAAATTCGCCGCACACGCAGCAGTGCCGTGCAGCAGCGTCAAATCCAGGCCTTACCGCAGGCCCTCGAACTACGTAAAACACGGGGCGGCAGCGGCGGTGCGAGCGCGAAAAGTTATATACTTAAGGGCGTAAGTCTCGTGGCGGCAGGCCACAAAATAGGAAATTTGCATGGCTACGGGAGAAAAGAGGGAGGAGAGGGGGAGACTCGCCTATACAGTCTCGGCAAGGCCGATTGGGACTAATAGTCCGAGGGTTACTGCCTGCCGCTGCTGCAGAGGCCGAGAGAGAGAGAGAGAGAGAGAGAC
>UELV01165423.1:0-10070 GCA_900490015.1 Megastigmus stigmatizans | reverse complement strand
ACACACACACACACACATATATATAGATATATTTTTCTACACACAAAGCTTCATAAATTCTTATCTCCCGCGCACCCCTCCTACCTTCTTTTTCATCCATTCATCCGTGCCCCTCGACATTTTCTCTCGCTTTCTCTCTCTCTCTCTCTCTCTCTCTCTCTCTCTCTCTCTCTCTCTCTCTCTGCTTCTTACCCAGCAGCACAATCCGAGACGAATCTACTCTGAGATGAATCTCGAGGTTCAATTCCCGCCGGTTTATCCCGCCAGACGCCCGGAGGTGTAGAAGTGGGCGAACACCTTTCCCTCGTATCCTGAACCACATGAGTGTTTTTCTGTGTTCGCGCTCGCGCGAAGAAGAGGCGCGGAAAATACTGGATATGGGAGGAGGAGGAAGAGAGTGTAGAGAGTGAGTGAAAGAGTAAGCTTGCTTCGACCCATCAGAAAAAAAAATCTGTTTTTCCAAAGAAATACACGCGCGAGCGGCTTGTTTCGTTGCGGGCAATTACATATGCGGGTAATCTACTTCAGTCGTCCACTATTGTCCTGGCTTGTAAAAGTTGTCTTGTAGAAATCGAAGTAGTTATATATATGAAGAGTATATATATAGGTAGATGACTATTCATTGAAAGATCAAGTATGTACAGTTGTTATTGGATAGTATACATATTTTTAGTGTTATTTGGTATAAATTATCGACGGTCATCGATATTTGGAGAAATTGAAATGTTGACTTCAGAATTAACTTCATCACATCTATATATTTTTAGTTGTTCATTAAAAGTTAATGAAAAATTACATCCTGCTCAAAAACCAAATTCATTATGATACGTGTACTTTTTTTGATTATTTTCGTTGTTTACTTTGTTATTAAGAAAACAGTCACATGGCCATCACAAGCAGTTGATCGTAGAAGAAATCAATCCTTTGGCACAATATGTGGTATCATAGCAGAAAAAATCTAATTAAATTCATACTTAAATATTTACAATGCCCTTCAATCGATACGCTATATCTTCATTCTTTAAAAATACAAGCATAAATCTATCGAAAGAGCTATTCGTGAAAAGCGTTATTCCGCATGCCGTTTAAAATGCAGACGAAGACAGAGAAAAAGGTGCGCTTGTCGGACAAATCGCGCGCAACAGACGCGCAATAAAGAATCGAAGGCTTCTGAATTTAGTAGTGGACTGATGTCAGCGTGGGGAGCGCCAACATAGAGGTCAAGAATGCACGGTTCGGCCCCATAAAGGAAGTGAGAAATACATATATATATAGAAATAAACAGAGCATCGAAGAGAACGAGCGTGAGAGAGAGAGACGGAGATAGTATTCCACCACATACACCCTTTGGAGCTTCTCTCAGGCCGGTCGGAGAAACGTAATACCGGCGATATTGCCTGCCTCCACCCCAACCCCCTTTTCCTCCGGTAGTCGAGCCGTTGAGCGTCTTTGATTTTCCGGCTAAGTTTAGGAATGCAAACCTCCGACGTGGAATGGCGCACCTACTGCTGCTGCTGCAGTGCGCGACAGCCCGTAGAGAGAGAGAGAGAGAGAGAGAGAGAGAGAGAGAGAGAGAGACAGAGAAGCGGATATAGAGCGTGAGAAGCCGAGCGCTATACCCGGAAAGCACTATGAATTTCTTATTAACCGTGAGCGAGAGAGAAAGAGGGAGAGCGAGAGAGAAAGAGAGAGAAAGAGAGAGTGAGTAAGAGAGTAGGAGATGCGGAAAATGGGATATATTACCCCCCGACTCGCGACGCATCCTCTCTCTCGAACTCCTATCTCTCTCCAAGGATCCGAATTATTGAATATTGACCGCATATCCTTCTGTGATAATGAAAAAGTTGTTATTTCCTTGCTGTGAGGTGTTAGGTTAATTGATGAAAAACTTCGCTCAATGTAATTCATGTTTGCTTTTGATGAATGGGGAATCGAAGGTAAGACGCAAAACCGAGCGTCTTATTTAACTGGGCATTTATCTACTTAGGCATATTCGTCGCTTGTTGATCGATCGATAGATATATCAAATATAATATGAAATACGTAAACTGCACTTACGCTATTTACAACGTTTACGTAACTACTACATTCACAGGGTATTGCACCGACTAGTTATGCTGAAAGTTCAGCGAAATCATCCGCGTATATAAGAATTCGATCGCAGAACTTGAATTTTCAAAACTTACATCGCGAAACTTTCGGGAGGGTACGCAGCGCATGTCATTAAAAAACTGAAGAATATAAAACAAGAAAATAAAGGAGCCGAGTGAAAAATTGGATGCAATTATTCGTTGTATACTAGCTGCCTTGTTAAAAAACAATAACAAGTTAGTTTCCTTGAGAGTTCCGTACACAAAAGCAAGCGCCTTGCAGAGTGAGAGAGGGAGAGAGAGAGAGAGAGAGAAGTTGGCCTCGAGTCGATTGGCGAAACTTTTTTTCTCTTCCTCCTTCCACTGCTACTCTTGCTGACCCCCCTCCCCCCTCCCCCATTCCTACCCCAGCCCACCGACCACGCAAATACACAAATTAAAGTAAAGCAGAGGCATTCATCGGTGAGATGGAGGGGATAGCGAAAAGGGCCCAGAAAGTTTGCATTTCATCCTAAAACAAGCGATGATTGCGGGACTCTGCCGCCCGCGCCGCCTGTGAATCAAGTTGAAATTGAGCTCCGCGAGAACGAGGCGATAAGACGTTGATCATTGAATCGAATTGAATCTGCGGCAGACTTCCGGAGTCGTGCGCTTCCCACCTAACCCCTCGCCCCACCCTTTACCCACCTTTTTCTCTCTTTTCCCTTTACCCTATACCGATTGGCTCTCCCTTGATTTTTCCAGCTACCAATTCTTTCTTCATTTTCTTTTCTGTCTCTCCGTTTATCTGTATATAGGTATATACATTCTCTCATTCACCCTCTCTCTCTCTCTCTCTCTCTCTCTGTCTCTTCATCTCTCTCTCGGCTCTCTCCTTCTCTCTCTCTCTCTCTCTCACTCTGGGTTTTTGTCTCACATGTTCAGACACAGACGAGTGAGAGCTGCAGCTTTTTCCTCTTCCATTTTCTCCCTTCTCTCTCTTCTCTCCCTTCTCACTTTCTGTTCCATCCCCCAATCCTGCAGTTTCTTTCTTTTTCTCTTTTCTAGAGTGCACGGCGCGCGCGGGTAAAGTTTCTCAATCCAACAACGATAATTAATTTGGATGATTGAAAGGGTTTCCTTGCGGCTGATCAATTTTCATGGGGAGCGATTTGCGAACGTAATAAGCGTGCTCTGACTTTACAAACGCTTCCCTCCGGTATATAGACGGCAGAGTCGAGAGAAATCGTCGACTTTTCACTTTTTTACATTAGTCTACCGATGTTGCCGTATGTCTTTTTTTTTTTTGAAGAAGAAGAAGAAGAAGAAGAAGAAGAAATTATAATCGATAGAATTTATTTTACTAACGTTTCTATAAAATTTTTATTTTTCAGAATTTTGGAAAATTATAAGAGCTTGCGGGAATGCAAAAACTAACATCATTATAATGAGCAAATTCTGTAATAGCTTTGGATCATAAATTATTATTATTTATTTCGAAAAAGGGAAAATTGTAATTAAAAGTACATGATATTCAACAGATCTACTAATGAAATAACATTTTTTTGAAAAATTTTGCATAATGAATATTACGCGATATGAAATAGTATCTTACTTTAATTAATAAATGAAAAATTAAATTTTGCCTTTCATTTTAGTCATGAAGATTAACCTAATTGCTATGAAAAATACATAATGTTTAATTTACTATATTTATTAGTTTTACATTATTAGTTTTATATTAAACATTTATTTGGTTTTATATTAAACATTTATGTAGTTTTATATTATTAAAAATACAAATCTTTGCATATTTATCTTTTTACAATTGAAAATCAGTACTACGTACACAAAGCAAGAACACATATAAAGATAAGTAAAACATCAAAATTTCTCGATAATCCATATTAGCTATAATATATGAATGTTAATTAATTGGAATATTAAAACCGTTCGTATATAATAACAAAATCAAAGATGTTGAATTTCTAGCGGATATATAAATAAACTGACAAATTTACTAATAATTTATCAACAACTACCGATTTTTTAATAAAATACATATACTTTCATAAATTTACGTTGTACCTATATTATAATAATCCTTAATTTTTGGAGAGAGTAAAATGATTAAACATTAATTCCCAAAATCGACCACAAACATAAAACTAAATCCCCATTTACAAGTTATAAATGCAGCACGACACGTACTAATTATGACGCTAAATAAAACCCTACACTTTAAATCACTTCGAGGTCGAGTTTTTTGTGCAATCCGGGTCAAGGGTGGCTGCCGAAAAAAGGGCAGTGTAGAAATTATATAGAAGAGAACGCATTACGTGCTTCAGGCCTCCTCAACATATATTTTTCTATTAGCTATACCCACTTCGGCGCCTACTTTTCCCATGAGGAAGAAGAGGTGAATGCGGGGAGAGAGAGAGAGAGAGAGAGAGAGAGAGAGAGAGAGAGTGGGTACGAAGAGAAAAAAAGGAGAAATATACAAACAAACGAGCATTTCAACCAACTCTAAATGGAGGAAAGACTCGCCGGGACGTAAAGCCCTATCCGTCATTAATTAGTTCTGTGTGGAGCACAAAATCCCCAATGGCGAGAGGGAATTCGCCCCCTTTTACTTTTTCTCTCAATATCACGTTTTTCTTTCCTCTGCCTTTCTGCTCCTGTTTTCCACGTCACTTTATTCTCTCTCTCTCTCTCTCTCTCTCTCTCTCTCTGCTCTTCGCACTGCTTCTCTGATTTTTTTTTCTTAACCTCATTTTAATATTTGCAGTGAGCTTTTAATAACTGACCTTTATTTATTTTAAACTCCTTTCATGCAAATTCAAATAGAACATATATTCGCTATATTAATCTGTTTAAAAAAGCTATTTGGATGTAAATCCTAGTATCTATTTTAGGAAATGTAAATCGTATTTTGCCACCATTTACGTTTGCAAAATTTTGTTTGCATTTAATATACGTACATTTATCGTGTACGCATAAAGCATTTGATTTCATCGTATCACATGCTCAAATCATTTTGAAATATTGAAACATTTCAATATAATTCAGACAGGAAGTAAGTATCGATATGAATATAATATTAAAAAAAATTTATTTTCAATTAAAGAGTAAAATTTATACGCTAGTAAAAACTCGAACAATATCAATAAAAATTTCTAAAACATAAGTAATAACAAATAATTATAAAACTGTGATTATCGCTTGTACTCGACAAGCAGAAAAATGAAAATACAGAAAAACAATTACAAACGGTAGCACAGGTCGCTGCCAAAAGAGAAACGCAAGAAAGTAAGAAAGAAAGGAAGAAAGCAGCAGCAGAGGAACGCGCAAAAGAAGTTAAATAACCAAAGGTATTGGTATTCAAGGGTCTCGTCCTCTCTTAAACACTTTCTCTCGTATCCCACCTCTGCGCCTCCTCCTCCTCATTCTTTCCTTGATCTCTTCTACTCAGCCCCAGTCGGCAAGTTTCCTTAGCAGTTCGCTCATATATTTCTTATGCTTTCTCCTTCTCTCTGCCGTCTCACTTCTGTGGCTGAGAAGCAGCAGCAGCAGTAGCAGCGTGCCGGGAAGCTTTTTGCAGACGGTCATTAGGAAACGTACCGCAAATTTCTCCGCATGAATTCTAATGTCCGAGGCGCTGGCTGGTGTGGGTGGACGACCGGCAAGGTTACATTTCCAGCCTTGGCTATCCCCCCCCCTTCCTCTCTCTCTCTCTCTCTCTCTCTCTCTCTCTCTCTCGTTCTCTCTCTCTCTCTCTCTCTCTCTCTCTCTCTCTCTCTCTAGGCAGGGATTTATGCGAATGCTGCGAACACTAAGTGCGTTTTTTCTCTTTCTCGTTGCGTGTCTGATGGCGAGGTTCTTCTTTCTCTCCTCTCTCTCCCTCTCTCTCCCAAATGATTTTGCGACGTGGAATTACGGCTTCTTGTTTCTCCCTTGGATTTGCTTTGGTATTGCTTTCTACATAGTTTTGGTTATCGTTATATTAGATCTGAGCTGCAAACAATTGCTTGGATTGAATCGTTTGACTATGACAGCTGCTGCTATTTATAGAAAATCCTACAAAGAGGAGTAAATAAAAGAAATCCAATATAAAATAAACCGATCAAAAACCAATTATTTAATATTTAAAACTTTATTAAGAGCCATTTAATCTGAATGATTATATTATTTATATTGTTTGTACATGAATTTCAAATAGATAAATCGAATTATTTGGATAACTTACAATAAAAAAACCACGGATTCTGTTCAGCTGCAATTGCATCGACAAGAATTAATATTATAATAATGCTTTAATTATTCAAATTCATCATTGATTGGCGTTAAATTTACTAAATTTTCAATTTCTCCCTGAATTGCTTTTTTTGCGCAATATAAATATTTGAATACTACTTTTTCACTTGAATCCGGAATGCATTAATGTTTCAATCGGTTCAACATCTAGTGGAGAATAATCAATTATAAAAACAGCGTTCTGATACAGAATTCCCATTTTGCCATAGTATACACTTTTCTCATTAATCTCACGGACTTATTTTGCATTGTTTCATAGCCATAACGCTAATCCGGAAGAAAATATCTTCGTTCTCCAAATGAAGAACTAAATTCGCTCTTGAAAACACAATCAGTCGACAGAACAATTCGATTAACTTTTTTGCTCGTCTCCCGCGTGAACTTTAACCTCGACATCGCCCACCCACGCACACACACGAGCCTCAACCTCCCACATACTTCACTCGACAGAGTTATTTTTATTTTCAATGTTCCGCTCTCTCGCTTTTCTCTTTTGCCATGCATTTTTATAGGATCGCTTCGTTAATAGGTACCATATACGCTATATACCAGTGTGTCTACCAAAAATTCCATGATGATAGGGAATTTCTTTTTTGAAAAAAGTATTGCATCAAATTGTTAGAAGCTTTGGAGATATATTATGGTATAATATGTTTCATGTGTTCACAAAACTTTTCGCATAAAAAAAAGTCAATACATACGAGTTATGCACTCTATGCCGGAGCTAAAAGAAGTGCCTCTAATTCTGCAGAGTGCCTGAAATAAAAAAGTATGTATTAATCAATTTCCAATCAAGGCATTTTCCTTATAATGAACTTAAAAAGTACTCTTTGAAAAATGGCCGGCTCTTTGCCCGGCAAATAGAAATTTTCGATTCAATAATTTGTACTATAGACAGAGCTACAGCAAAAAATATTGTTTTCAGAAAAGTCTATAGTTTAATGACCTGCCGTCAGTTATCTTGTCGAAGAAGATGCCGTTTGAATAATATTTTAGATCCTATTGCTTTATTACGTTATTCTAAGAATAATATATTTTCGAAAACTGAAAAAACAATCTTTTCTTTTTTGAATGTTCCACTACTATGGGTTAATTGGCGCGCAGATTCCTGCACAGCTTGACAATTACGAGCCTTTGCTCCCTTTCTCCTTTACTCTAGCTTGACCTAAAACAATCATTAAGCTCGCGAATCTACGTACGTTTACGCACGTAAAGCACAATTTGCAATAAATTATTTTACTATAACGCCTACGTGCACTTTCGCGGACAATTAACTATTAATTAATATCTTGATTCTTTTTTACACTCGGCCAATAATGATTTATTCAGAAATTCTTTTTCAGAATTAATTCTTTGAAGATTATTTATTTACCCTATAAAATGTATCTTTCATAAGACAAAGAACATTCGCGTAAAATAGTAAAATTATAGAAAAGTTTCTAATCAGCATTGGAATGAAATATTTTTATTATATAATAGAGTAATCCTTGTTATCTTTGCGTATTTTTTTTTTATAATAAAATACATTTTATCAGCAACTCGATGTTAAATTTGATGAGAGTAGAAATTTCATGTGGTTGATCAAAACAAAAGTGGATAAATAATAAAAATATCTTTTATTAACTTTTACAGCGGCACCCGCAAACTAAGTAGCCAGAAGAAACATTTTCAAGCTTTTTTATATTTTTCGCCGCATGGAAATTATTTGCTGCCATTCAAATCGTTTACTTTTCGAAAAAATTGTTAGTTACTGTAAAGGTCAGTTTTTACACGCCATTGTTCGATGCTTTGAGATAAAAATGAGCACAGAATAAAAAATTTCAAATTGTTATTGAAATCGTACAAATAACACGCAAAACGGATATTTTTTGACAACCAGTTCGCGTATAACCACTTTCATTATTTATTTTAATTTAAGAAATATCTATGGAAATCGATGTCAATAGCCCGCCCCGATATATTAAACCAAGATTTAAAAATAACAAAATAATGGCATGTAGTGTTCTGTGGTTGTAGCCCAGATTTATGTCGACAATCCACCATTTATTTTACGTGTATGATAAAACGAAATTTCATGCTTTCTATAGCAGTTTCGCCGATAAAAGTCCGCAATCAATAGAGCCGAACCATAAAATTAAAATTACAACATTTCACAAGTATAGAAATATTAAGTATAATACTAAAGCACTATTAAATATTTTATGTCCTGCGATTGATTGGAAAATTGTTATAAACTTTTTTCTTTCTTTTCTTATTCAAACGAAGATTAGAGCGATGTTCTGCAACTTGAACATCCATCGTGAAGTCTTAATAAAGTATAGACTGATGGATAAATTCATCTACTTCGATTGTTCATTGCAGATACAGAATTTCAGTGCAATAAAACACGCAATACCTAGATATTTTCTCCAAAAAATCCACAAGAATCTTATTTTTTGTAGTAATAGCTGAAAAAATGAGGGTTACAGGGAAAGAGGGTATTTCCCATTCGAAAAATCAAGCAAAGAGGATAAATGTCTGCCTCGACGACTGCGGTTGGGCCATTTGATTTTGCACAATGATAACGCCAAACGCGCCTGTATTTGGAAAATATATGACGTGCCTATAGCTATATATCCAAGAGCAGAGCATCGGTCGATCAATTCGCGATCATGTCTAGGGTATAGGTTCACGTATATACCGCCCAGTGCAATTTAAAAATATGCGTTCAGCTCGAATCCTCCCCCTGTGCGACACGGAAATATATATATATATATATACAGTGGAAGCGCAGTATCGGTGCAAAAGAGAGAACGCATAAATGCGAGGTTCGAATACCGAGTTCGCGGGCGATGTTATGAAGCGCGCGTGTTTTGAATTTAAACGTGGAAAAAAATGTATGCATATTCGTTGTTTTATTCTCTCTCTCTCTCTCTCTCTCTCTCTCTCTCTCTCTCTCTCTCTCTCTCTCTCTTTCAAGCTTACATAGTTGCTGCATATTTAGTCCCGCGCGCAAATACTGATGCTACAATAATCGTCTGTATATTTAACTGAGATGCACATGCGAGCGTTCATTTTTTCGTATTGTTTGCAGTAAGAATTTGCGCCGCTGCTACTGTCGTGATCCGATTTGAAAATGCGAAGACAAAAGTATCGCAGATAAATTTCATTCCGCGTTACTTTGCGTATTTTATATATTGTGTAATCAAATATACGCGAGCAGTATTTTCGTGATTTATTTTTCGTAACGAGCGTGACTCGAAAATAAAAGAACACAATACCGCCCGTATCAAAGGCAGATACATTGTATTTCCACTGAATCCCTTTTTATTTTATTTTGATTTTCTTTTATTATTGTTAACATTTGTCTTTTGACATGCATAATTGAGTTATTTTTGTATTTACTTAATGCATTAAACAAACGGAATCAGTATATAAAATAATCGAGTTTGATTCTTTTTGTCACGCACTAATACGATTACAATAAATATACGACACGATATAAAACCAAAATAAAACAAAAATATACGAAAAAAAACGATATCGATTAGAATAAATCTTTCTTTCCTTTTAATTTACGATTCTCCGAAATTCAATTAATGCACGCTGGCTTGTCAAATAATTGGAACTCTTGCGCTCTCTTTCTCCCTCTCTGTCTCGGCCACAGTGCGGAATCACCAAAAAAGCCTTATAAATTACGGTCGGTGG
>UELV01165329.1:0-21997 GCA_900490015.1 Megastigmus stigmatizans | reverse complement strand
ATCAATACCTCCTTGACCTGGATGCTTAGTTGCTCTGTTGCGCACACTGGGATTCATTAACTAGACCGATTTTCCTTTTGTAAATATTATCTGTTAAGTGTGTGAGTATATATGTATAATAATGATAGCTAAAGACTGATGTTTGTAATATTGATTCTGACTGTGATATATTCTATTGTATATATTGACCATGGAAGTATTGTACTATTCTTGTAATTGTATTATTATTTTTTGTTCTTGGAACGGAATAAAGTGCTATCTATCTATCTATCTATCTATCTCTCTCTCACTCCCGCTCACGCTCACGCTATCGGCCTTTGAATTTGTCTTCGTACTTATACTTGAATTCGCGCTTATCTTTATGGATCCGCTGCGACATTCCGGACAGACAGTTATGTATTTTCATGTCTGCTTCGATTTCATGGAAGTCAGACACGAGGCGTGACTACTTTTACTACACCTACAATTAGGTATAAGGCCGAGGTTACGCATTTCTTTCCAAATATCTTTTTTCTGATCGAGGGCATCGTTTAAATGATTACTTAAAAAAGAGGTGCGCGCTTGATCTATGCGCCCCTTGACCTCATTGCGTAGACGTAGAAACTCATCTAAGAACGCAGCACTCTCAGTCCTTTTATACCGTCTATGCGTAGCGTTACGTTTGTCAATCAGAAACTGAAGCTCAGTCCCAATGCATGGTGCCTTACCTTTTCGAGAAGTTACAATTTTTAATGTAGCAAGTTCATTTATAGCTGCCATGAGTTTGGAACTGAGACATTACTGCAAAAAGGTGCCAAGTTGTTCCCATAGTTATGTACAGTATCGTTATCTGCTGAATGATCTTAAGGGAGAGTTCATTCGGTAGATTTCGAATAAACTCTGTATCTCCACCCGTCGATAACAAATCTGCATTCAGATCCCCCATAATTATTTTGTGGCTATAGTTGCCATATAAATTCCGCAATGATGAAAGAAAACCAGGATCACTATGAAATGCTATTATTGGGGGTCGATATATTATCCCAACTAAGACTGGTGGTGAGTTGCCCCTTTGTACCACGCATATAAGGTATTCTGGTATGAGTGGTTTTGCAGGACCTGTACTGTTGTGTTGGAAGAAGACAAACTTTGACTTTGAAGTCATTTCTGATATTTAAGGCAACACCACCGCCATGGATGTTACGGTCTTGATGCACGAGACTGTAACCCTCAATCCGAATGAGACTGTCGTCGACGACTGGGCCAAGCCACGACTCCGCGATCCCGAAAAGGTGGGAAGACGAACCGTCATCAAGAAAATGACGGACTTGATCAATGTGAGCTCTCAAATAATTCACATTGAGAAAGCCCGCCCTCAATGCTCCCTCCAACGCCCCACCAGCAGTGCCCCACTGAAGTCATGCAGAGGATACAACGCCCTCAATGTTAGACTGGCCGCATCCCTCCTCGATGTTAACTCGAGCAGCAGGGTAGTCAAACCCTCCACGATAAGCATCAGATATCACCTGCAGATCTGCAGCGGAGGTGAAAATATGCGCCCGCTCGCCTCCCATCCTCCTAACCAAGAATCTCCCACCACTGTGCCAGACATATCTAAAGCCCAGCCTCGAAGCAAGCTGCTTGAGGTCCAAAAATTTGCGGTATGTTTCTGAATTCAGCATTTCATTAATAAAAATTTTCCTGTCTGGCCAGTGCCTGACAGACTGATGGTCAGAAGAAGCAAATTTAACGTCCATGGTGGTAATATAATTATTGGCGAGCGAACGTTTAGCGCGAATGATCTCTGAAACGCGCTTACTGCTGGCGAGCCTAAGTTCACAAGACGGCGGTCTTCTCGATCTCAACGCCGTGCCACTGCCGGTCTCATCTGACCCCTTGCCGCCCGCACTCCGAGGATACAGGACGCGAGCTCCAACGACGTCCTCCCTAGCAAGCGTAGGAAGGACAGTGCTGAGCACTGCTAAGGCAACATTTCCAAGATTGACATTTAAATTTTTTTCATCCAAAATACCATTTATAAGGAATTCACAGTGCTCAGCACTCTCGATAGTTCCCGCGCCAGAGCTCCCACGGCACGAGCGACAAGATGGTGCAGATTTATGTGTGGAGCCCAACGAGACAAACACCTGCGACTCATTATTTACATTTTCGCCGTAGATATTTGCAATATGCTCATCTTGATTTTTATTCTTATTCTTAATTTTACTACTCACGACATCGTCGAACATCACAGAAACTTTATCCAAAAGGGAATTTATTTTTTCTTTTAATAAATTATTTTTATGTAGCAACATTAGCCGATCACTATGCAGCCCCTCCAGCTGGGTTGACTGCACATCCAATTTTCGCTCAAGAGAGGAGACCTGAGAAATAAGTTTATGAACCAGCTCATCCGTTGCTGGTACGGTATTTGTCTCATTTGTACATTTAACAAGTCTACGTTCTATTCGAGATTCGAGATCGGCCAATGTTCGCCCAAATCAAGAATGCTCGACGATACGCAAGTATTCGTGGCGCAAGTTGAAGAAATGTCCAGAACTGTCGCAAGCTTCGTGGGCGTTGAGGTGTACACACCGCCCAAAGATGTATTAGGCGCCTGCACGCCGGCAATCCGCCGTACGCTCGCCAGCGTATCCCCACTCGCGCCGCTGACGATGAGCGATTCTCCTTGCAGGCTCCTAGTAGTGCCGCTGTAGTGTAGAGGGGCGGTGGACATTTTGGGTGGGAGCATCGGCTTCTCTCGCGCGCATGTGTTTGGTTTCGCGCTTGCTCGCTCATCAGTCTCTTTCACTCTCTCTCGCTCTCTCTCACGCTCTCGCTGCCCAGACTCGACTTTGCTTTGTTATTATTCATGCTCACATTCACACTTGCGTTGCCGCAGAAAAATGGGCTTCTATAAGCGAGAAGTGGGTCTTGAGCCTATTAACCTTAACGTGCGCTATAGAGTGCATTTGGCAGGTTGACTAAGTTTGGCGGTGCGTGACTTATGGGCACTGGGTCTGAGCTGGCAAGAAGAGAAGATGAAGCAGGGAGAAAAGGCCGACCCTAAGACGGTGGCCTCAATTCTACTTACGCGAGCATCCAGCCCCTCGATTTGATTTGTCGACTCGAGTATGGAGCGCCTCGACTGCGGCCTGTGTGGCCATTTGAGCCTGAATGATCGAGTTTATATTGGATTTGACTTGGGACAGCTTGTCTTTGATGTTAGCAACTTCTGTCCTGAACTTCTGGCCTGGTAGAGGAGAGAATTTGTGAAAACGACTCGGGCAAGAGAGCAGACACGCCCGCATTAATGCCCGCACAGTGCCTAATAAGGTCAGAGCTTGTGAACATGGAAGAAGGGGACACACGCGGAGTGCTGGCGATGCCCCTTCGTCTGAGTTCACGCCATTTCAATGACGCGTCGCGCGCACTCTGAAGCTTTTCGGCAAAGTATTCGTTTTTGGCTGTATTTAGCCTATTAGTGATACCGCTGCGCAAAACCTTAAAGTGGAGGAAGTCATCGCTACTGTCCGAGCGTTTCGCTATACGGTATAACCTGTTTCGCTCTCTCATGAGGTTTTGTATGTCAGAGGAGACCCAGGGCTTTCTTGATGTAGAGAGACCTCTCTAAGAGCAGCTATTTTGTTGAAGGTCTGAAGTATAGTGCTGCCAGATAGGCGATCCATAAAGTCATTGGAGTTTAAAATTGTGACGTCGAAAGGTAGTGAGCGCGAAGTGTGTGATGGAGAGTCTGGCATCGCGTCTGCCGTGAAAGTACAAGAGAAGTTTTGGCGAATTGATGCAGTTAAAAGGTCTGAATGGATGCATTTTAGTGAGCGTGCGGCGGTTTAAAAGACTTAAAACATAAGTTGGTGATATCGTGGCCGGCGATGAATGGGGACAGAGACTTGTGGTATGAAATGATTGAAGATGCATCATTTGTAATAAATAAGTCGAGCCAAGTGGGTGTGTGATAATTTTGACAAGTAATGTGGTGCGTAGGGTCGGAAGGGACCAAGTAGAGCGATTGATTGTGTATGTGGGTGAGTAGATGGCGTAAGGCCGCATTTTGTAGGGGCATATGGACGTTGAAGTCCCTGGTTATGATGATATTAGTATAGTTGGGCAGGAAAGAGGAGCGTGTATCAAAAAATAATTCAGGATACGCTGCGTGCGGACGTCTATAAATCACAGCAAACAAGAGCGAGCTATTTCCAGATTTAATTTCGAGAATAAGAAACTCGGGAGCATTCAAAAAGCATCGTTCTGAAGATGCTAATAGCTTTATTTTTAAATAGTCACGCACGTAGACGGCAACATCTCCTTCCGCCTTGCCAACTCTATCATAACGAAGGAGGTTATAACCGGGTAGCTGAATGAAAGAATCAGCGTCAAGGTCACTGAAGAATGTCTCAATAACGGCCAAAACCTCACACGATGTACCCAGAAAATACGCCACTTAGCAGGGGCCTTCGCAAAATGATGTGTCTGGTGCCATCTAATTGCCGCAATGAGAAATTAGGAACACAGGAAAGTCAATCATGCAGAAGGTTTTCAAAGAAGGCAAAAAAGGATACGGCGTATGAAACCTGTGTGAAAACTGCGCATGCGCTAAGTAGTGCGGTGAAGGACGCAGCGAAAATTGATCAGTTATAGCCAATGAGATAGACAGATAGAGAGCTAGAGAGAAAGAAACAAAGATAGACGGAGGGAGACAGAGACAAAGAGAGAGATAGTGAGAGAGAGCGAGAGAGAGATAAAGACAGGGTTGCAGAGACATAGAGAGAGAGAGAGAGCGAGACAGAGAGTGAGAGATTTATGGATTGATTGAAATTTATTGCGCCTTGGGGTACAACCTCATAAGGCGTTATAGATAATACAAGGTATAAAAATCGTAGCAATTGTGTGACAATAGGTTCAGTATAATGCATAAAAACTTAAAAATAAATAAGGATAGTGTAGAAATTTCATGGGCAAATATATACAATTAGAAAAGCGGGAGCGCAACACGAGCTTAATCATCACGGAATAAAATATTTACATAGACTAACAGATGAGTTTCGAATAACATGTAAACTAAAAAAACTAAATAATTAGTAAGCTAATCATATTAAGAATGATCACATATACATCTGAATCTAATCTGAATTTCGGATATACTATTCGTTCACATCGCGCGTGAAAAGAGCGTCTGGCAAAAATCTTTTAAAAGTAGTCAGCTTACAGGAGGAGAATTCAGTAACGGCCAATGAGTTTAACAACGCAGCTGCCTGTATTGCAAACGATCCATTCAACGCTTCGGTTCGAGGGGTGGTGTACCCAAGTATCTTTGAGGGGTTGCGCTGGGAATGTCGCAGGTCCAAGTTAAAATTCAAGCGGTGAAACCTGGAAACAATATAGGTTGCATTTTCATGTGATATGATGGTATAGGCAAGTGTGCCAAGAAGATACTTACGACACCGTTTGTCTGAGAGCCAACCAAGTTCCAGTTAATGTGGGTGGATGCATTTTGTACTCGCTGGAGTTTGAGGTCGCGAGTGACATCCAGACCGTGATATACAGCACAGTCTGGATCTCGCGACTTGTTTGGCATGAGGCTTCCAGTCCAGTGTGGGAGTGATCGTAACTCCTAAATTTAAAGCCTTGGAGGCGAAGGCGAGGGGAACGCCATGCACGACAATTTTTGCTTGTGCATCGGCCTGGGCTGCCGCCAGTCTCTCAAGCAGGTCACTTGGATAGCAGTGGTGATAGAGCTGCGCATCACCAGGGAATATCATGTATGTTGAAAAACGCAGCACACCGGGAAGATCATTTATATAGGCCGCGAAAAGAAGCGGACCAAGAACACTGCCTTGAGGCACTCCTGAACCAGCGCGCAGCTAATCGGAGATAGACCCTCTCTCGTCATCCACAGCCTGGTGTCGATCAGCAAGATAGTTAAAGAGCCATCGTAATGCTCTATCAGAGATATTTAGGGCTCTAAGTTTGGCAAGCAGCCTGGCATACTGGAAAGAGTCAAAAGCCTTCGAGAAGTCGAACAGAATGAGGATGGTAATCATGCGCTTCTCAATAGAAGCTCGAATATCATCAAGCACTCCCAGCAGGGCTATTTTAGTACTGTGGTAGCGCTGCCTTAAGAATAGGGACAGTAATGCCATCCAGCCCAGATGATTTGAAGGATGCACATGTAACTGCTTCGCGCCCCTCAAACTCGGTGACTGGGCTGAAGTGAAATGTATACGACGATCCCGAAAAAGGCAGGTCATGAGCAGTCTAGAAATTAATTTCAGTAAGGGGCGGAGAGCGATTTATCGTGGCTGCAAAGTGCGTGTTTAGTGCATTTGCTTCAAAAAATTAAAAGGGCGAAGGGAGACCAGAACTAGATACACGCATGCGTCGAAGGGTGCTCCACTTAGTATTTAGGTTAGAAGCTGAGGCAAGTTTGTCGGCAAGAATTTTTTTTTATCCGTGTATAATAAATTACAGACCTGTACCCGCAGGGATTTAAATTTGTTCAAATCACTCGCGAGTCCAGACTTCGAGTGATCTTGTGGGAACTCACTCCTTCCCGCGCTCCACAGTACCTCGCGCTGTGCCCACTACGCGGCCGAGCTATACCCCAGATCTCTCGCAAGTGACAGGAAAATCGGTCCGGTTACTATATAAGCCCGAATAGTGGCCTCCCTGAGTATCCTAAGCGTCTAAGGCAGGGATTGTAGACACAAGCCTTACTGGCGAGTCCAGTCTACAATCCCGGGACGAAACGCATCCTTTCCTTTTCCGCATACACATTCTGTATAGAGACATCAGTACCTCTAAAATCTTGTACCAATGACCTCTCGTGCTCATGAGTTCCTGGGTTGTTTGAGAAATGCACGGTTTTCGTCTGGATGATAAGGTGATCGACCGAAGTGGTGCAGCAGCATCATATGCGGAAATGAGAGCACGGATAAATCTGCGCTCATGAGAGTTTTCGTAACCCAGGCTAGGGCCAGATACGAGACCAGAATAGGTAGAAGTGGCAATAAAAGAGTTTAGAGCAGGAGAAGTAGCCAGCGAGATTCTGTCTAAGCTTTGGCGGATCGAGGTAGATAGGAAATCATGATTGACGGTCTCAAGACTGCATGTAAGGACTTTAGCCTTATGTTTATCTTATCTCTACGAGAGTTCATCTCCTTCAGAGTGAAACCATCCAATTCCTCCTTGCTTTTAGGCAAGAAGCTGAGATTAAGCATTTCCTTCCAAATTTCTTTCCTATGATCAAGAGCGTCAGAAAGCTGATTACTAAGATAGCGTAGCGTCGCGTTTGTTGATGAGTAGTTAAAGCTCCGCGTCAATCCATGAGCATTTCCCTCTACGAGGAATCACATTTTTCAATGGAGGAAATTCATTAATAGCCTCCAATAGATTGACGCTCAGACATTCAAACGCCTCATTAATGTCGAAGTCAGACTTTAAGGTATTTGTGGAAAAAGTCAACCAATCGCAGCGACACAAAAACTCATTGAGCTCAGTCGGGTTTATCTTACTGTAGTTTCGAAAGCTGAAAGTCTCTTTAGGAGAAGACCCAACATGAATGTCAATGGTAGCGTCAACGATAGTGTGCTTGCTACGAAAAGGCGCTAGACTATTCCCACAGTCGAGTACCGTATCGTTATCGTCTACAAGTATTACGTCAATCCATGTATGAGATGTATCAGTATGATGCTTCGGGCCGTCCTGGATGATCTTAACTGAGAATTCGTCAGCTAATCGCTGAACGAAATCTGAATCACCAGTAGATAATAACAGATCTGCATTTAGATCTCCCACAATCATCTTGTGGCTGTAGTTACTACTAAGGTCTCTCAGAGAACTGAGGAAATCAGAATCACTAGTAAAAGCTGTTTTAGGTGGGCGATAAATAACACCCACAAGGATTGGTGGCATGTTGCTCTTTTGAACCTCATAAAAAATAAATTCATGAATTCCTGGTTTACCAGGTCCTGTGCTGCTGGATTTTCCAAGAACTTTAACCTTGTAGTGATTACGAATATAAAGGGCAACATCTTGACGCGAAACACTAAACCCATCGATGTGAATGAGTCGGCGATCCCGAACAGGTGGTAGGACGGATTATTGCTAAGAAATTGACGGACTTGCCCAATGTGAGCTCTGAGAGAATTCACATTGAGAAAGCTCGCTCTCAATCCCCTCTCTTTCACCCCACCAGCAGACCCCCGCTGTAGTCGAGCGGTAGTCACACCCACCCCACCATTCTTGGGTTAGCCAATCTCCTCCCAGCATGATGTTGAGAAGCAGAGTAACCATTCCCTCCACGGTACGTATCGGCAATGGCCCGCAGATCAGCAGCGGAGGTACATACATGAGCACGCACATCCCCCCTCCTCCTAACCAAGAATCTACCACCACTGTGCCAGATGTACTTAAACCCAAGGCAGAGACATAGAGATTGATTGATTGATACTATTTATTAGGGGCAGGGAGGTATAACCTCATTTGGCCAATATGCATTACATGTAGTATGAACATTACAATTTATATTATATTGTGAGGCTGATTTTGGCCTCACAAGGAATAAAAAAACAAAACATAAAATAATGCACTCCGTCTATTTATTATTATTTACCGGTGTCGTTTGAGGTTAGAACCGCACTGTCAGAGCAACGAGTCCGCGATGACGATGCTCGCCACCACCGCCACGAGGGGTTGAATTTATTATTAATATTAATAAGGGGGATCGCGTTTGTTTTTGGAGGAGAGTGACGAGAACGACGGGCAGCATGACGCGGGCCCGGGCACGACGGCAAATGTGCAATCATGCCCTGGGCCAATTTGCTATGCCCACCGATGAAGCGACGACGACGATGAATCCAGCGAGCAGCGACCCGCACGACACACCACTCGCGGTTGCACTTTCGCCTGGATGCACGCACGATGACGACGAGGATGCTCATCGACGACGACGAGGAGATTAGCTACGAAGACAATGAGGAAGCAGTGACGACATGACAGCAAGACCGCGCGTAGCAGCCGACGCTGACTCACGCACACACACTCTACGTCAATGTGCATGCAAGGGTGCGTCGCGATCCCTATATCGAGCGCAACTAATAGGCAATGCACTACCACATGTACGCGTCAGGGTGCGAGCGGCGACGAGAGCGCCCAGCTAGGATACGCGGTGGAGCGATTGCGCGGCTCACGAGAGCGAGAGAGACAACAAGCAACAAGTAGAAAGAGAGAGATAGGCGCGAACCGACGTGCGCGCACACAACAGTCGCCGAGTATTATGCGTGATGGTAACTGACCAGCATAGTACGGCGCCGTGCACCAAACCCGTGCGCGCGAAACCCCCTACTGCCAGACTCCTAGAAACTTTCTGCATACAGTCTGGGTTAGGGTATTCAGGTATTTCGTTGCGACAAATAACTTATTTTGAATTGCGCGCGCCATAGGGGGAGTCAGCGTCGGCGACGGAACGTAAGTCGGCAACCAATTAGCGCCGACCTGAATATATTAGGTATATCGGATTGGATAATAGATAATCGACGGAAATAGGGCCAACAATCGATAACGAATCGATGAGGAGCAGTCACATGGGGCGCGAAGGGATCGGCGCAATAACCAAAATCAGAACGAGACAGAAGATATCGATGAGATGAGAGCGACGGAGGGAGAGAATGAAAATTCCGATTTTTGGAGAAGGCGGAAGCCGAAAGAAGAAGAAGGCGTCACTCGTTGCCTGGCTTTTTGAGAGATAAGACGTAATCTCACGAGAACCACACAGAATCCGCCATTTTCGCCGTGCTGATCACATTCTTTTACGTAAGGAAACATCGAGTTGCGCCGTACGCCGTGCATTTTTCCGATTTTTGAGAGAACGAGCGAGATACCGGAGAAGACGATCGCGGAGATTGCGATTCAAGAGGACGGACCGACAAGCGAGAAGCCATCACCCCGTGCAGTGCACGTGTAAGTGGACCAAGTCTGCCGGCTACTATCTTCGATTCTCTGCCACGAGGTAGGTGACAGTGTCCGGTGCTCGGGATTTTGAGAGTGAGTTACGTCGGATTTTTCGCGTGGTGAGTGTACGTAGTTCGCGTTTTTAATTTGTATTAATTATTTTGCCGTGAGGCGTTAAAAGAATCGGGTGCGGTGGCGAGCAATTTCGTAGCGCGAGCAGGAGGTTCGACAGCTTGTAGGCGAGTGGAGGTGGCCATTTTTACGTGGGTAGAAACCCAAGTTTGCGACGGGATTGTTACGGCGAGCGGCGAGCGGTTTTTTTTGTATATAACGACTCGGAGTGCGATTCTCGCCAAGCGGGCGACTTATTAAATTCGTAGAATTTGCCAGCGATTGGCACGAAGGAACCACAATTTGCGGAGTAGCGTGCAGTCGCCAGATATCCGTAGCGACTCGGGTTTATATTTGTATATTTCGCGTGGCGCCTGCAGCGCGGAGGAAGGGAATTAGATGAAATAAATTTTTATTTAAACGTGTCTATTATTTGCTTTATTTATTTGCGTGTGTGCAATTTTCTGCCCCGTGTGTACGTTACAGTTTTTCGCGGATTTCAGACGAGCCGATTCGACGTCGGGAGTGCCCATCCCGAGGCACCTTCCTCGACGGAATCCCCTCTGGAGAGAGGGTCTCAACAGAGCAGCCTGGGAGAGGAAGACGACACCGATTCGGCGAGCGACATCATTGTCTGGCGCCTTTAAATAAATCTTGTCGAATTAGGTGCTAGCGTAGCTGTTTAGTAGCGCGTCTCGGAGAGTTGTCGGGGTTGAATTACTGGGAATTTTCCGTTGATTTGTTGCGTAATTTCTGTCCGATAATTTATTGCGTGAGTTCTTTCCGTTGATTTACTACTTTATTACCTTCCAGTAATTTATTACGTTATTTCGTTCCATAATTCGATCCTGGCAATTTGCCGTGTTACAATATATACAATAACATAAAGTTGAGTGGCAAAATTTAGCGAGTAGAGTTAGAAACAGTGAAAATGAAACAATATAAAACAAAACAATAATAATAATACTGTGAATAATAAGAAATAGTAATAAAATTTCAACTGTCTAAGAATAAACAACAATAAAATATATGAGAGATAGATTTAAATCTTTGGCTTGATGTGATATGATATAATGCGTGTGAAAAGAAATGATAAAAGAATTTAATTTAGCTAATTGAATTTAGAATAATTTGAATGCTGTGCGTCTTTGCGCTCTTGAAGGTGCTACTAGGGTGAAAGAAAAAGGCTCAACGGTCACTCCGTCAGCGTTCAGAGGGTATGAGGGTGGGAGCGAGAGTAGCTCCGCAAAAGCCCCCGCTGTGAGAGGGGAAACTCTAGCGTTTACGCTGGCGTAGTGGGCGTTCAAGGATTCGCATGAGAACTGTAGAAAGGGAGACATGCGTGTTGTGATGGTGAAGCTCATGCGTCTCAGCTCCCGCCACTTGTTTGTCGCGTTAGACACGTTTTGGAGCCTATCCGCGAAGTGTTTGTTTTTCACCGTGTTTAGCGTGTTGGAAATGCGGCTGTGCACTACCTTGAAGCGCTAGAAGTCATAGCCCCTGCCCGAGCGCCTTGCTACGCGGTAACCCTGTCTCGCTCCCTCATTTGTCCCCCCCCCCCCCCGAATATTAGATGTTGCCCAGGGCTTACGGGCTGAGGAGAGAGTGACCTGCATGGTCTCGGACAGACGCTCCGCGTAATTATTAATGTTTAAAGATGAGAGAGGAACCTCAAAATGGGGCGTGTGAAGTAGGTAAGACGTGTCAATAGTGTTTGAGGTGTTTTAATCTGCCGCGAATGTATCATTGAATTTGAGTTTTATCATTTGAGTTAGTGTCTCTGGGTGCAGGCGTTTCCGCGATCTCAACAGAATCGTTTTGTGGGTGTGTGGTCGTGTAAAAAATTTGTAGCGAATATTAATAATGTCGTGGCCGGCGATGAATGGAGACTGAGATTTGTGATACGATAAGACAGAACGAGCGTGATTTGTTAAAAATAGATCTAACCATGTGTGTGATTGGTGATCTAGTTGTGTGGCATGATGTGTCGGCTCGGAGTCGACTAGGTACAGCGAGTTATTTTGAATGTGCATGGATATATTGTTTGATGCTGCATTTGTTATTGCCATATTAGTATTAAAGTCGACCGTCATTATAACATTGGTGTAGTGTGGCAGAAAAGAGGAGAGCGCTTCGAAGAACAGCTCGGGATATGAGGCGTGTGAGCGTCTGTATACCACCGAAAAGAGTAGAAGGCTATTTCCCGTTTTTAGTTCTAAGATGAGGAACTTGGATGCAATGAGAAAACACCTCTCGGAGGATGCCAGCACTTTAACGGTGAAGTAATCGCGCACGTAAGCGGCAATGCCTCCCCCCCCCCTCCTTTTCAACTTTATCATGCCTGAAAAAATTAAAATTTGGTAGTTGTAGTATAGGGTCGGCATCAAGGTCGCTGAAAAACGTCTCAGTGACGGCCAAGATGTCGCACGACGTGAAATAAAATTGCGCTTCTAGGAGCGCGAAGTGTGTTTTTAGACGATTTACGTTCATGTGATACACGTTTAAAAATTTTGCGTTTAGCGGTAACCGTTTATTGCCAGTGTGTATGCTGTGTGCAATGCGCGGCAGATTCGGGATCCCTCATAAGGGGCGCGGGGCCGAGGGAAGCTCGGCCAGATCAGCCTCACTGTGGATGGGTGTGAGCGGACCATTCGCTGTGACTCGCATGCACGCAGTCATATTACGGACTATCAGCCTGGCGTAGTTTAGCTTTTTTTGTGCCTCGTAGGCCTTTCCCAACAGTGCGCGGATGCGCTTTGGCCACAGTGCGCGCCGGTAAAGCTTGCACCCTCACCGATCAGTTCGGCGCAGCCTCGGCCCCTCAGTTTGGGAGCCTGTGCGATGAAATTGTTACGCGCGTCGGAGCTGGAGAAGCGCAGGATTATTCTCCTTGTGTGTGGGTGAGTAGCGGCCTGACTGGACGAAGCAGCACTTGCCGCCGCCGAGCTTGCCGGTAGCCACTGGTGAGTATTGATGATGGAGCCCAGGAGCAGCGGCAGCGGTTGTAATGCAGTAACAAGACGAGACGCTACGGAGGCGTTTTCCAGCGTAACCTTGCGTGGAATTCCCGTGAGTTAAGCTTCACGTGTATCCGCTTAGTTAGAGCAAGGACCGCTGAGAGTACGCGAGGCCTCCGCGTTCTCGAGAGCTTGCACTCGCAAACCACTCCGGTGGCCGCTCACCCATGTCTGGGTATCGGACGGAGAGATGGGCAAACCTTGCCTATTCGCCGAGTCAGTAGCAGAGAGGGGCGTGGCCTGGGGCGCAGTCTCAGTCAGCATGGCAGTTAAGAAAGGGGCGTGGTCGTGGGCAGCACTCGAACGAGGTGATGTCGCGGATTGATCGTGGGGCGCAGTCTGAGGCAGTGGCGATTTGCGGCAGTGCACGCTGCGTGACGTAACGAACAACTCCGGTGCACAGCAGTCAGCGTGCAGTAGCTTTCTGCACTTCACGCACTGCAATGAGGAGTCCAAGTGCCTGATAATGGCTTTGTTGCAGATCTTGCAGTCGTTGTGGTGTTTACTCATGTAAATTTTAAGTCATCATGATAAGAAGTTTACCAAAATGATGTGGGTGGTGACCTCTAGGAATCTCGGAAAGTACTGCTTGGACTGGGTGGGTCGACAAGGAAGAGATTTGCAACCTGCAGTTAAATTTGGCAGTACGGTGAAGTGCACTGTAGAGGGATAAGAAAGGGCAGTCAATATCGTTGAGATAGATAGATAAGGTGTGTTTCACCTTTGAGAAAAACTGAGAGCAAGAGCTGCCACACTAAAATTTCGCAATAATTTTTGCAAAATTACACAGAGAGATAGCGGGAGAGAGAGAGAGAGATAGAGAGAGAGAGACAAAGAGAGAAAGAGACAAAGATAGATAGAGGGAGGCAGATTGATTTGATTGATTGATTAAAATTTATTGGGGTCGGGAGGAATAACCCCATTTGCCCCAGTTGTTCAATGATACTGATTATATATTACAAAGTAGATAAAAGTGTAAAATTAAAATAAGAAAAATATAAGCACAGAAAGAGTTGCATAAAATATGAAAGGACTTTAAACAAAAATTCAATAATATATAATATAATAACAATAACAAAAAAAAATAAAAAAATAAAAAAAAAATATGCTCTCAACGAAATTTGAAAAAGAATTCAACAAAATGATTTTAATCGGAATAGCATCTTGCGCCTCTTGATAAAATAAGCTAATTCCAAGGATTTCGCACTTCATTGCCATGGTGATGGAGCAGCCCAATGCATTCGCTGCAGCCTATGGTAGTAAAGGCTATTGGAGGCCCTCATTCAATACCCTCTACCCCCAGTCGTCTCGGTCACGTTATAGCAGCTCGTCGCGTACAGCGTGTATCAGCCTTGTACCTCGCGACATTAATGATGTTGAAGGGCGGTAGCGTGAATGTGTTCATGATGTTGGAGGCCGTGATTGTGAAAAAACGACGCCAGGCTTCGGTCATTGGAGCTGCAAAAGTGAGGACTCTGGGGGACAGACGGTTTGTGGAGCGAGCGTTCATATCAACGTTCATACACTGGAACTTAGAAGCCAGATAGGCTGGGTTGCGGTGAGTCATGATTTTAAACGCCAGTGAGCCAATGAAGAGCTCACGGCGCCTGGCAGCAGAGAGCCAGCCTAGGCTAATGCGGTGCGGTGTAGCATGGCTACGCCAAGGAATGCTAACAAAAACGAAACGCACGCACGCATTAAGAGATCGCTCAATCTTGGTGCTGCGAGTTTTGTCTACGTCATTATAGACAGCACAGGCGAAATTGAAATGAGGGAAATCCAGGTTCTCAATGAGGCTCTTTTTGAGTGAGAAGGAGAGTGAATGGCGGTAGACACGGCCTACAAGTTGATTTACGTAGGGCGCCCAGTTGAGAATGGGGGTAATGAGGACACCAAGATTTTTGGGAAGCGTATGGGATATGAACCCCGAGAATGTGAACTTTTGGTGTGCTTTCGAGGTCTATGCGAGAGATGAAGGCCTTGCTCCCCAAAAGAATAATTTTGGTCTTCCCGAGGTTCAGAGGAAGGCCATTCTCGGTAGGCCAAGCAGCCACGAGTGATCGTCTCGATACTCTCGCGCAGTTCGGCTGGTGGAAATGAGTAGTAGATCTGGATATTGTCAGCAAAGATCATGTACTCTAAAACGTTCAACACTGAGGGAAGGTCGTTGATAAACACTATGAAAAGTAAAGGACCGAGAACGCTCCCCTGCGGAATGTCCGCCATGTCCTTCATCTACTCAGTTATTGAGCCACCCGAGTCTACTACCGCCTGGAGCCTGTCATGCAAATATGCATAAAACTACGCGAGGGTCGCGTCCGAGCACATCATGTGCCTTAGCTTTTGGAAGAGGAGACCGTAGGGGATCATATAGAACGCTTTGGAGAAGTCAAACTGAACAAGCGCAGTTATCATGCGCTTGTCTATTGCTTTCCTAGCGTTGTCGAGGACCCCCCAGGAGCGTTGTTTGAATGCTGTTACCCTTGCGGAAACCCAACTGCCGAGGGTTAAGGAGACCAAACGACTCGAGGTGGCGAGAGAGTTGCAAGTGGTCTACTTGCTCAAGCGCCTTAGATACCTCGCAAAGCGAGGGGTGCGAGAAAGGCTCGCCTCCATAATGCGAGAAAAGAAAAGGACTCGAGCGAGTGATTGAAAATGACTGTAATGGGAGCCACAAGCTTTAGCATTTGGGAAGAAATGACGTCTAGTCCTAGCGAGAGAGAAGCAGACCCATTTATGGCGCGCAGGACAATCAGCTGTGATACCGCGGAAAAACAAAAGAAGTTTGCAGTCACTGAAGGAGCTGGCTCGCGGATGAACAATAGGAGTCGCTCGAAAGACTCAGACGAGAGCGGGGCAAGGTGGGCAGTAACGCTCTCGTAGTAGCGGTTTAGACCCGTACACGAAAAGCAGCTGAAAGGCGACGCTCGCACGGAGCCACAGACCCCTATGCGCCCTGTCAAGCTGGTCGGCGAGATAAATGTTTTTCGTGGTATCTAATCTATTAGAAACAGTGCTGCGGAGCGCTTTGAAGCGCATATAATGTGGGATCGCACCCGATCGCTTGGCCATATAATAGCATCTATCTCGGTCCCTCATTAAGTCTCGGATTTCGCCTGAGACCCACGGTTTGTAGACGAAATCAAGACTTAACGAACCAGAGCAATGTAGTCGAAGGAGCCACATATTACATCAGAGCGGTCGCTTGTAAGCTTATTAAAATTAAAACTGTAAATAGGTACAGTGAAGTTTAAGGAGATGAGACAGTTTGTGGAGTTTTGAACATTTGAATCAATCGACTCTGCTGCAAAGGCGCTATGAAAGTGCGTGCTGAGGGAATTCAGAAGTCTGTCAGAGTGGATACGCTTCAAAGAGCGTGTAAAAATCGACTTTTTGTGAGTGAGATGGGTAGAAAATTTAAAACTTATACTAATGATGTCATGCCCCGCGATGAGCGGTGACGGTGATTTTTGATAGGATAAAACGGCTGCAGAGTCATGTACAATAAAAAGGTTCAACCTAGTGTGGTACACATGGTTGTGACTAATGTCATTATGAGTGGGTTCAGAAGGAATCAAATGCAATGAGAGAGTGTCAATGAGGTCGTGCATGTGTCGAGAGACGGCATCGTCGACGCTCATATTACAGTTAAAGCCCCCCGTGATAATTACATTAGTGTAGGTAGATAAAAGAGTAGACATGGTATTGAAAAACTGATCTGGGTAGGCCGCTGAAGGACGCTGAAGGCCTGAACAGCCGCAAAAAGTAGAGTTTTATTTCCATGGGTGAGCTCCAGTATGAGAAATTTGGGAGAATTTGTAAAGAGCGGCTCGGACGAAGCTAGTATCTTAACTTGAAAAAAGTCACGTGTATATATATATATATATATATATATATATACACGTGACTTTATATATATATATATGCCAACGCCCCCACCTTCCTGGCCAACTCTGCCGTTTCGAAAGAAATTGTAGCCGGGTAAATGAATTACGGCATCGAAATCAAGGTTGGAGAGGAACGTCTCGGTAGTGGCTAAAATATCACACGCATTGTTCGCGACGTACGCCTCGATGAGTGTGAAATGTGATTTTAGTCTCTTTTCATTAATATGAAAGACATTCAGTAAGTTACAATTTTAAAAAAGCCGAGGATCTCTCAGTTGGTGAGAGTGAACTACTAATGGTGAAGATAAATTGTCTGCCATTATCGCTTAAGATAATTCTTGGGCAGCCATGTCTTAATAGAATATTTTCTCGCACTGCTCGAGATATGGCTTATGCTGTGGCTTTCCTCAGTGGTTTAATCTCTACCCACTTGATAAAACGGTCCTGCATAACTAACAAAGATGTGTTTCCTGAGTTTGATCTGGGAAATGGTCCTACTAAATCTATGGAAACCATTTCCCAAGGTTTATCTACGTACGTTGCGTGCATCATTCCGGCTGTGTTTTATTGCTGGCTTTTGTGTATTTGACAATTTTCACAAGATCTTACGTATTTTGTAACCTCTCTAAACATTCCTGGCCAGTAATATGCACGAGCCAGACGAGCTAATGTCTTTGCAATGCCTAGATGGCCGGCTGTTGGTGCGTCGTGATTTTTGTACAGTATGCTTTGTTTCTCATTGGACGTTATACATATTTTCCACTCATCTGATGGATTTTGCTGGTTAAAATCCAGTGTGTGTGATACATGCCGATATAACCTTCCATCTCTTATACTATATTCTGGGGATTCCTCTGGTCTTTCCTTCACTGCTTTTATGGTCTTTACATACCGTTTAACCTCTTTTATTCCATCTACTTTACAAACTTGAAGAGGTTCTCGAGACAGTGCATTCGCCATATTATTTTCTGCTCCTTTCCGGTATTGGATTTCAAAATCCCACTGACTTAAATCCATTGACCATCTTGCCAGTCTACTGTTCGTGCCATCCATTTTTTCTAGCCATTTTAAAGATTGATGGTCGGTAATCACAATGAAATGGTATCCTTCCAGATAGTCTCTCATTTTCTGAATACCCCATTTTACTGCTAAACATTCTAGCTCTGTTACTGAGTATCTTCTTTCGGCACCAAGTAGAGATCGACTAGCGTATGCTATGACGTTTTCATTGTCTCCATCTGTTTGAGTTAACACTGCACCTAGCCCGTGTAGACTAGCGTCAGTTTGTAAAATAAAAGTTTTACTCCAATCTGGACAAGCTAGTACGGGAGCATTCGTTAGCTGTTTCTTTAAGTTTTCGAAAGCCTTTTCTTGTGACTCTTCCTACTGCCAAGTAGTTTTTTCTTTAATAGTTTGCTTAACTGTTCAGCTGTTTGTGATGCGTCTTTTATGAATCTTCTATACTATGAGAGCAATCCCAGAAACCATCTCAATTCTTTAGCGTTTGTTGGAGGTGACAGGTTCTGTATGGCTTCAGTTTTACTAGAGTCGGTAAGTAAGCCATTTTCATCTACGATGTGTCCTAGGCATTTTAACTGATTCCGTGCAAATTGACATTTTTCTGGGTTTGGTCTAAGTTTTAAGTCTTTTAAACACTCGTTTTAAATATCTGATGTGTTCCTCAAAAGACTCGGATATGATAATTATATTGTCTAGGTAAGCAAATGCATGTGGAGCTATATCGGATGTAATTACTCTGTCTAGTAATCTCTGAAACGTACTAGTGGCGGCGTGTAATCCAAATGGTAACACTTTGAATTCAAATAGTCCTTGTCCTGGTACTGTAAATGCTGTAAGAGGTTGACTTTCTTTATTCAGCGGTACTTGCCAATATCCATTTTTCAGGTCTATTGTCGATAGATATCTTGCCCCTCTTAATTTATTTAATATTGAATTTATTGGTGAAAGTGGATATGCATCTTTCTCTGACACCTTGTTTAGTTTCCTAAAATCGATACAAAATCTCATTTTCCCATCCTTTTTCTTAACTAGCACTATCGGTGAACTCTATGGACTGTCTGACGGTTGAATTACCCCTTCTTCTATCATTTTTTCTACTTCGGTGTTAATAATTTCTGTCATAGCTGGATTCCTTGGTCGATATCGCTGTTTAATGGGCGTATCGTCAATGAGTTTAATTTTGTGCGTAGCTAGAGGTGTAGTGCCTTTTATTGTTTAGAAAGCCGCCATTTCTTCTATGAATTTCTTCAAAAACTCTTTCTGTGATTCTGAAATACTGGCTAAACCTTTTGGCTCTTCTACATTGCATAAACTCTTTGTTTAAAAGCTACTTCCCGTAGTCAGTATTCTACCATTTAATTTTACTGATACGTTTAGACGTATTAAAATATCCATGCCCAATAGTACTTCGTGGCTCAAATTTTCCATTACTAAGAATTTGTGTTTGATCTTTGTATTGTCTATGCTTGCTATGCCTACTACACTACTATCGAGGACGGTGTGCCATCCGCCAAGCTTGCGGTTTTCTCTTCCGTAATGCGTTGCCAGCCTTGCTGCACTGATTCTCGGTGCCACTAGAATTCACGTATGACCATACTGATCCTGGATCTATTAAGCCTATCACCCTTTCTGTACCTATTTTTACTCTGACATAATATCACTTCTCACTCATGGCCAATTCATTCAATGCCTTCACTGAAAATTGCAGTAAATAAATAATTACTATTTCACCTTACTATACTGGAGCTATCCGCAACAATCCAGCATCACTAAGCAGAATGATTAGAGGCATTTGGGCCATTTGGTATAACAAGGCTTCCACTGATGAATATCCGCAACACCAGTTCTGTTCAATTCGTAGAGACTCTTTGAGTAAATGCCAACGAGCTGTAGCTCTGAACAGTTTACACGAATTCCACCGTAAAAACATACTTCTACAAGCAGTTGTCGATAGCAGCAGACCATTACTCTCTTGAAACGTGGTCTTGGTGGCCAGATACAGAACTCAAATGAGTCTTTTCAACGTTTTGTAGAAAATCTGTCCAAAATCATTTTTGTCAGCCTTGACTTGTTGAAGCTGGAAGAAAATGTTCTTGAGTCAGTCTTCTTGCTCTTCTTGCCTCCAGAGAATTGGCAAGCATCTTTCGCACAGCATGAACTTTCATCATCACTGGTTTGCCCCGAACGAATGCAAGAGTGTCCAGGCATGATTCCGAACACTTTCATAATCTTCTAAAAACTGGTTGTTCCATAATAATATATTGTAACAGGAAATATTAAACGAATTTTTAAAATATTTAGTCAACTAAAAGAAGTTTTTGGAAGAAGTTTCTACACAAAGTTATTAAAACTTTTATAGTTATTTTGGTTAGAACTATTTTTTATAAACAAATAGATGAATGTTTAACTATTTATTCACTCACCAACTCACGAACTCACGAGTGATCTACGATTAAAATTGTAGTTTGATTAAATAAATGTAAATATTTATACCTATGAGTGTTAACCTCAAACTAGCTGTCAAAGTGTCAACTACATGCATCTTTACGTATAATGCGCATATAAGATACCTGGACACAGCCATTGTAATTTATATTGAAATTAACTATATATTATCTTTATATAGATGCGGAACACGAAACAGATTATAAGAAATAAAGACGACACATCTATAAGCATGTCTATGGCCTTTATACTTTCGACAAAAATATTTTTCACGAATGTCGAACATAGTTTATGCTTCAAGCGCGTTTACATCTAATATACACTATAGCCATGCTCGTTGCACCAGCAACTCGAATTTAGCACAAACTATACATATACAGATACTACTATATACAAAATAGATGCAATGGCCATTATAATTATTAAATTTATTTATTTTTGTGATTCCTCCATCTATCACTTTTGCGCTTTCATGCCTTACGTATTAAAAAAAAAACGATTTTTAGAAAATTTATAGTTGTAAGCCCCCCTTAAAAAAATAATTTTGGGGAGGACTGCCATTTTTCGACAAAAAAAAGCAGGCGCGAGTGCACTCGAGACCTAACCTCAAAAATTTAAATGGCCGAGAAAAACTAATTGAGTACTCACTTTCACGGCCAAAAAACAGCCCACCTCCGATGCCATGAGCAGACGAGCATCCAATAGTGAGAATGCCACGCTTGCGTCCTTCCCGGTGAAAAAGCGTCGTCGACTTTGCCAGTACCGTGAGGAACAGTAACAAGACGATCCTCCAACCGCCAAACCAGAGAGAGAGAGAGAGAGAGGGAGGGAGAGAGAGAGATAGATAGATAGATAGATAAATATAAGTTTATTTATAATAATTTACAAAATTTACGTAATTATACAATATAGATATTTGTTTGACGTATACATTTTTTTTTTGGTTTTCGCAATCGCCCATTTTCAGTCTTTCTATGATATCACAGCTTATTCAATCTTACATTGTTTCAATCATCGAAAAATTAGAACGTAAAAGTAATATCACAGAGCGTCTTAATTAAAATACAAATAAACTAATTTAATATAAAAGAGCGATCGATATCTATCAGTCTTATTGTGTAAAAAAAAATAATAGAAACTTTACAACACAATCACACATGCATTCAATCTGCTACACACTCACTCACGCCAATAAATACACTCACACTTTCTAAAAAATAAGTATATGGGACAGAACGTAATAAATTAACACACAGAAAATTTTCAGTTCTGACCCAAGCGTGTAGTGTAAGTCACCAAAATCGAACGCACAACGAATCACAGGTGCAGCCCGCGGCAGGGTTAAGAATCAAGATCAAGCAGGTGTTGATAGATCGCCGTCTTAAATCTGCGCAAAGATGGTAAGTTGCGCAGAGAGTCCGGGAGAGAGTTCCAAAAGCGCGCACATTGAACTTGGAAAGATCTCATTCCTGCCTCCGTGCGCACCCTTGGTATTGAAAGTTCCTGTGCAACACCCCTGCTAGTGCTCCTAGGCTGATGCCTGCCGAAAAAAGCTGCCAAATATTGAGG
>UELV01165328.1:0-12053 GCA_900490015.1 Megastigmus stigmatizans | reverse complement strand
GCTATGTCCTATTACTAATACATCAAGGAAAAAAGGCAACAATCAAGTTTGATTATCCTGCATTGGATGTCCATGAGGATAAGGAAAAACTTGACAAGTTGCTACTAGACGCGAGAACATATTTATGTTCAATAAATAAATGCCAACTTTATCATTCTCGCTCTCACCAAAGAATGACTAATTACAATATGGATAAAATAACTACATTAAATAGTGAAAAATACATAAAAATGACAAAATTGATTGCCGAAAATATAATACAAATTTTAACAACTACAAGAAAATCCAAGAAGGTATTTTCTGAGGCTAAAAACAATTACACCAAAAATAATAAAGCTAAAAATTCTAACAAAAATATCGATTCTACAACATTAATAGAAAATTGCCCACTTAGCCGGAAAAAATAAATAGTATAATAAAAATAGACTCGCTAATGAAACTTGTAAAAAATACTAAGATTAACAAAAAAGAATCTCAAACCAATATGCAAACTTCCGATACAAGATGCATGTATTGTCTTAATACCAAGTTAAAATGTATTAAGCATACACACTACGTAAAAGAAGATCAGACCATCAATATCAACAAAGATGACATCAAAATAGAACATGATCAAATTGAAACAGTTTTCTCAAAAATTGACGAAATAGTAGAAAATAATACAAAGAAAATTTTAACTAAACCTAGTCCAAACTCTCCAGGTAATAAGATTGAAACAAATAATAATTATAGAATGTCATATGGCGACATCAATTATTTAGGAAACAATAAAGCTTTATTATATTTCAATAGAGGAATAAGAGGCACACAAACATTTACAAATTCAATGCAACCGATTTCAAGACATCCAAAATACAAAGACATCATTGTGTTAGATGGCATTGTTTTTACATCAACATGTAAATGTGATTCTGCCCTTCAACAAATGTTTCCTCATTATAGGGTTAATTGTGCAGCTGGACTTACATGTCCAGCAAGGCTTAACAACTTTGAGAAAGAGATCTACAAGAGCAGTAGGAATGCATCAACGGAAATGTACACTAAAGCGAGTTCTATGTTAATTAGATGCTGGTGAAGAAATGAGAATTAAAATAACTATCACATGAAAATTTACACATCTGATTTTACCTAGTAACGAAGTTACTAGGCTCAGGTCATGAGGTGCACTTTTGCATTTTTCAACATTCAACTTTAGTAATAAGTAATTAGATTTTAATTATTTTAGTTTATATCGAGCCAGACCAGCGAACAGGAAGTTTTTCCTCTGCTGTGTTCCTTTTTTGTAACGTATTATGTATACGCAATTATATTTCCAAATTTGTATATCTTTACTCTGGTTAAATAGTAAACTAACTAGCAAACTAACTAATTTGTATGGGGAGAAGAACAGCAAACAGCATTCGAGACTTTAAGAAATGCCCTTTGTAACGAGCCCGTCCTACGATCGCCGAATTTCGATGGACCATTCCTAATAACAACAAATACCTATGCCTTAGGAGCCATCCTAAGTCAAGGAGAGATAGGAAAAGATTGATCCTGCGTCTACTCCTCTCGGACACTACGAGGAACAGAGCTGCGTTATTCCACCTACGACAAGGAACTATTGGCATAACGGACCATCTACCACTCAAATGGTATTGACTTCGATGGTTCGATGGTTTTGACTTCACGGTCGTTTACAGGCCAGGGCTGTGTGACGAAGCAGCCGACGCACTCTCACGAAACCCTGTCTTGAAAGACGTAGAGGAAGACCCAGATTTGCCTCGAATTGAACTATCTAAATTGGCGGACAAACACGAGCAAGAAGATGAAGAAATGGAGGAGGCTAATGTCCGAATCGTCGCGGTAAAAAGATACCCGAAAAGAAAAACGCATCGTCGTCTTTCCAGGAAAACTGAAAAAAACAGAAAAAACTAATATCTTCCTCATCAGAAAGTTCAGGAAATCCGGCTCAAAAGAAAAAAAAAACCTTTGAATGAAGCAGCTGTTCATTGAAAATCAGGTAGAGCCAATAATAGATTCCAGAGCTGATTTCGAACCTCTCGAAAAAATTGCATTCCCCAGTATATCGTCATCACAAAAAAGAGACAAAAATGACAACGTTGAAAATAACCAATCGAAAAATTCCGAACAGACACCCCATGATTATCACGGTTCAAAACAATGGAAACGTGCATATGCCACGGAAGTAGTGGCTGGCTCATATGCCCTTTGTAAAGGAAGCAACAATTGCTTTAAACCCAACGAGAAATTTCCGCAGGACGAAACGATCGACAAAGCAGGAAATTGCTTATTTGACTCTCTTATAAGATTATGTAAGTTGGATTCAAACTTTGTTCAATTAAGGCATCAATTGCTTGAAAGCGATTGTTTAGAATTATGCGAAGATCCAGAAGGGGCCACGAGAATTCTAAGTTCACCAAATGAACACGGGGACGTAAATTGTCTGTTTATTTTTAGCGAGAAATATACGAAAAATATATGCGTACACTCAACGACAACTATAGGAACAATAAGATATGGTCATTTTTGGGGGAATCAAACAGGGGGTACCACTTGGATTCATCTACATCATGAGGGAGAACATTATACACCCCTATTACCTTCGCGAAATAAAAATTCTCCCACAAAGAAAGCGAGAAAAACAGTAAACAATTGCGACAGTGAATCCTCCGACATTGTAATAGTACAAACTAAGCACAAAAAAGGCAAAAAACAGGGCACTCAGACGTTAAAAGAATGCCCACCGCGGAAGAAATCACCGTGGCCTCTCCAAGAGGACAAAGACGGTCCGACACCTCTTAATTCTATAACAAAGGTTAGGGGACAGCTCTTCCACACAGATAAGAATCTTGTCTACGTTTTAACGTCAGATCTATATCTAGTAACTTTAGCTACACATAGCACATTACTCGTAACACACAGTAAGACACGGCTCAACAGGTTATTCACCTCACGAGCTCATTTTTGGTAAAATCGCACCCCATCCATCTTACCATCTCGAGAATGCCTTGTTACCTATGATGAATACCTAGCAGACCTAACTCAAAATCTAGACCAACTATAAACAATAGCAGTAATGAACTCAATCCACTCAAAATTCAGATCTAAATACTACTACGACCGCAAGCAAAACGTGAAATACTTCAGAGAAGGTGAAATGGTATTCCTATTAAAAGAACCTAAAATAGGAAAGTTTGGAAACAAATACGAAGGGCGATTTGAAATAATTGCGATCGACAATAAGAATCGAAAGATAATGTAAAATTGAAACTTGGAAATGTAACTTGAGTAGTCCAGATAAAATATATAAAATAAAATATTAAAGGCCCGACAATACAGCGGAATTAGCAAATCAAATTTTAACTACCAAACAGAGAATCCTAACGATCCTCAGCGCGAGCAAGCGGAAATCCAAGACTCATCAGCATGACAGAAGTGAAAGAAAAAATAATAGTAATAATAATAATAAATAATTTAACTAACAGAGAAAGAAGACTGTCACCACGTGAGCCAGCGTTCGGAGGAGTTTGAACGATTGGCATAATGCTAATCTTTCACGTTTCATCTGTTACTAAAACAGAAAGCATGAGACTGTGCGATAGAGAACCTTTTCCTTTTTCTCTCGCTCGCTCCAATGCGTTTAAAGGATTTATATATCTGCAAGTCGGTCTCGTTGTCGGGTTAAGGAGATGTTGTAACTATAATGACTGCCATGTGACCTCACATTGTTTTTGTTAATATAACGCCAGTTTATAATAAAGAATGCATATCACATTTAAAAATTTCATTCTATTGTAAAATGCGGCTGAATTATTGGAAAAAAGTATGGCAGCGCCTTTTGGTTGTGACCGGTTTTGTGACATGTCTTATTTATATATTATTAAACAATACCAAAATTATAAGCGTTTACACTGCATTCAAGGAGAAAAGCACCCTTAGTATTTGAATAAGGAATAATTCTGTCACTTCAGATCTATGTTATTTTATGAAATCTAATCAAATTTCTGGAAAAACATCGCGATGTTACGCGACGGTCATTATTGGCTCCGACATCCCCGTAAGAATGATTGGTTGCCGAGCAACTGTCAGGCTCGGTAGAATTTTATACTATTCTTCTTCAACTAAATAGTGAGATGGTAGTAACGCATTACACACAATCTTTGTCCCTCGATTTTTCAAAATATGCGTTTTTGGGGTTAAGAAGTGCGTCACGTTTCTTCATGTAACTTGCAATTTTGCATAACATTCGTTGTCGTGTACCATTTTAACCGAAATGCATTTAACAATGTGGACTACTTCTCCGGCCGTTATTGCCATGTATCCTGATCCCTTCATTAAATTATAAGCGAACTGATCCGGTGCCTGTGTCGCTATAGCGAGAGCATTTTTAAAGTGTCTCTCTACAATTTACATTGCTGCATTATTACATCGTGATATAATTGATTGATTTACGATCTAATATGTTTCTCTACATAAATAAAGTTTGAATTTATGTACGTGAAAATATCGAAATTATTTACTGATATTTTTGTTCTATCCGCGAAAGATTCTCCTCTAACAGTTTCAAAGATATCGAGCTTTGGATGCTCAGTTCGAATTATTGTATAACGGCATACAGACTCTTTTGACTTACTAGTTAAAGTGAAAGTAACATCTTGTGTCGCGAGAGAATACCGATTATTGATTATTATTATCTAAATCTGTTATTTCATTCGCATATCCTTCATATAATATTCCATATCTGTGAAATTTACAACTATCTATTGGTATTGAATTTCAAAAGGTATATCCTCCCTCAATATCGATACAACTTCCGTCAGATAATTTACATACGATGCCTGATGGCATATGAATTTTGTTATTGTCAATGTCAACACGCCCTTTTTCATCTCGCACGGCAATTCTAAGTGTGCCTTGCACAACGACGGATCGCCAAGTTCCATATACATCGGAATAGTAATCTTTATGCTGGAATAGTAATCAGTATAATATGTACGCTTACAATTTCCTTCATTATCGGAAAAACCTGCGAAAGTCATCGGGTGTACAATTGATCTATTAGTTTTACACCGTTTATAATATGACTATCGCCATAACGCATCATTCCAGCTGTTCGCAGTCTCGTTTAGAAATGTCGCGTATATACTCATGTTCGCCGTTGCTTACGATGGAAAAATGTGAGTTTATTCCGCAGTAGTATATAATCCGATGAACTTCTAATTTGCACTGTATAATTTGTATTTCCTTGAAATCATTAATTTGCAGTAGTTGGATGTACTTTCTCGTAACATTTAATGTAGTCTTTGGTATGTCGCATGGTCCAACTTCTAAAAGTAATAGTGTTGTTATATTTAGTAGACGCGATCCACAATCGTATCCTATGATTCCAAAAATACGGATGGCAAAATGACAGAAAAAATAATTATTGGAAACATCTGAAATAAAAAAAAATTAATATTATTGTTACCCATCTAAGGCTTAAGTTTTTATTCCTTTTTTTATTTTTAATTCGGAATTAATATGTGAAATTCTTAACCGTTAGCATGAACGATTTTGGTTTGTTTATGAAATTGTATCTTAACGTTTGTTTCTCCAATTACTTCTACAATTTTATGAGATCCGGAATAGTGTTGTCAAAATTTACCGGGTTTTGGCCCCTTTAATAAAAACACGTAGTCTCCTACCTTAACATTTGTTTCGTTTGTCTTTTTATTATAATATTTCTTTGATTTATGTTTTAATGTGATCAAGTTATTATACACCAAGGGTTTAATTCCAGTAAGACGAGTCACTAAACTTTTGACATAGTTTTTATATGTTGGTACTAAATCTGCATCGCGTAGCGGATCGCTAGAAGGTAATCGCGCTAGGCGTCCAAATATTACTTCGAATGGTGTGTGCTTGGCACTTTCTTGCACACATGAATTGTAATTGAGCATCGCTATTTCTACCCACTCGTATCATTCGTGATCTTTTTCCGCGTATTGTTTAAAAAATTCTCCTAATGCATGATGTGATCGCTCTAGCGATCCGTTTGATTGCGGATGAAAAGTCGTGGTGCTAACCCGTTTATTCAGAACCGTTTCGAAATTCTTTGCATTAAGCCGCTTAAAAAATTACGCCCTTGGTCTGTTAAAATTATTTTCGGGGCACCAAAAGTACATAAGCATCTCTTGCTAAATGCGTCCACTATTATTGTAGAGAGAGTGATCTACAATGGTACCGCCAAACAAAATTTTGATAACTAATCCTGCATCGTCAATATATATTCTTTATTGTTTTTGGTGGTTGAAAAGGCTACTACACCGAGCACTACCTTCTCGAAAACGGATCCGGGTGTATCGGTTATAATCATTGGTTACTTGGTTTTTAATCTAACAAACTTGTTTAATTGGCATTCTAAGCATTGTTAAATGCTTCTCTGAATATCTTGCTTGAGTCCTTCCCACTAATAGTCTTGTCTATTTCAAAAAAATGTTTTTGAAACGTCTCTATACCCTCCGATTGGTGAATTATGGAGTTCATCGAATATTTCGTTTCTCTTATTTTCCGGTACATATTATAAAGTTCCCTTATAAATAATTATTTTAATTTTAGTATTATTAAAAACTGACTTAATTATTTCTAAAATTTCAGACCACATTATATTTTCAATAAACTTATTTTCAGCTATATTTATTTCGCTTAAGCTTTTATCTATTAAATTATCTCTTAACTCTAATAAAGTGTTTAAATATATTTTCCTTAATTATTAGTTGGCATTACGGAGTTTCTCCTCTAATACATAAAGCAAAGATAGGTTTATTTCCGATTAATTTAGATTCATTAATACTACAATATTCTAAAATTTGTTTTTGGGGTATTTTATTGGCTTCTATAAATTGCCTAGCGCCTTCATCACATGGATCACCATTACTGACAAAAAAATAAAATATATTATCCTTACGATATTGCACTAATTTCTTAGTCTCTGCAATATTATTTCCCATTAATATTTCAGGTTCCTTTTCTGATAACTGGCTATCACTATCTTCATTATCTTTGTTATTAATTGTATTTGGTTTGTCGATCCGTGTCAAAATTTCTTTACTTCATTTTTCTTCGTTTTCTTTAGATTCTAGTATCTTGGGTTGAATTTTTATTCGGAGTTACCTTTTTAAATTTCTTTGATCTAATTGTTTTTTTTTAATACTTATCGAGAGACCTTATCATTATCTATGTCGTCATCGGTATTGCTAGCAGCGTAATTTACCTTCTGTTCTCGAGTTCTTAAATTTTTTATTATCTGATTGTTTTCTTTTTCATTGGATTCAGTAATTGGTTTTGGCTCTTTGTTTCCTTCACTATTTTGTTTGCTACTTTCTAAATTCTTATGTCTACGTTGATCTTTTGTATTGGATTTCTAGACAGAGCGTCAGCATGTACGTTCAATTTGCCCGGTTTATAAATTACATTATAATTATACTCAGATAATTTAAATCGCCACTTTTGAACTCACATTATTGAACCCACATTAGAAATTTTCTTCCAAAATGTATGGTCTAAAGGTTTGTACTACATGTATCATGACAAGTGCTTCTTTTTCATAAACATCATAGTTAATTTCTGGACCTCTGTGCACTCGAGACATGTATGCAATTGGCTTATCACTTCCTATTTTACCTTGAGAAAGTATGCCTCCGATTGCAAATCCTGAGGCATCTGTTGTTATTAAAAAGGGATGAGTCATATCAGGATACTGTAATAGTGGCGCTGTGCATAACGCTGTTTTTAGAGATTGGAATGAATTCTCAACCTCCTCGGTCCATTCAAATTTTTCCTCATTTTGTAATAGCTTAGTTAACGGTTTAGTTACCTTGGCAAAATCCTTTGCAAATCGACTATATTAGCCGACTAAACACAAAAACTGTCTCTATTTTCTTTGGATCAGGATTTATTCTCTCTTCACTAATTATGTGTCCTAAATACACAAGCTTACGTTTCATAATTTGACATTTACTAGATTCTAATTTCCAATTGGCTTTTCTTAATCGGTTCATAACTTCGTTGAATAATTTTTTATGCTCTTGTAAGGTGTTTCGCGTATATTACACGTCATCCATATACCGCGTGACACACTTAGCACGCACCAGTTTTGAATTAAGTTTATTCGTAACTGGATAGAAAAATAAAAGTGCAGCAAGTCTCATTCGACGTTATTTTGTAAGCAGAATTCAATGGTATAGGGAGAATTAAGGTAAAATCTTTGGAAAGATAAAAAAATTATTTTCCGATAAAAATTCTTTTAGCGAATATTTCTGCCATATTTTTGTAGAAGGAATAAAAATAAGTCGAAATAGTTGTTTTTGGTTAGCGATAATATTTTTATCCTTCTGTATTAAATATTAAAAATATTTATTATTCATCGTCGTTGCCGAAATTACGGGACTAAAATGACCATTTCAGTAGGGTTCGTCGTCGTCACGTTACCGAACGGCGAGTGGAGTGCGGCAGCTTCACTCCGGTCTCCGATGATCTCAGAAAAAAGTATTTTTAAGGTTACGGAGAATACCGACTATACAGAGTGTTGTTTTATCAATTTATTGATATCGCCAACAAAATTGAGATGGCGGTAGACGAATATTTTCAGCATTGCATTATTTTTTTTTCTCGAGAACTAAGTAGAGTACGAACCGACATATTTATTTTTTCAAAAGTGGAAAAATAATTAATTAATTTATAATGAACCTCGTTAAAACGGATTCTGCTGCATATTTTGAAAATTTAACTCAGATTTTCCAAGCAAAGTATAAGCCAAGATGTACTCTTCTACGAAGCTTATAGAATATGGAATATCCGAACTAGTAGTGCAGATGCTTGACATTGCAGTTTGCGAACCATGCACGTCTAATTATTAGTTAATTATTTTTTTTTGATTATATGAAATCTATCAAAATATATTTTATTAGATTGTTTGAAATCTATTGTAAATTTTTTATGGTGAACGTTATTTAGTCAACGTTTGAATAGAACGGGGACGTTCAAGTTGTGTTCAATATTACAAAGCCCTATAAATGTCCGTTAGTTTTCTATACGAGATAATATTTTCATGTCATAAGCATTGCTGACAAACATTTTTAACACTTTATTACCCACGGATTTCAGTTTCAGAATTGAAAATTGAATAACGAGATTGAGTTTTAACCCAAAGAGTGAACGAAAAATTCTTAAATTTTTGACTATCAGATCTTAATCCCCTGGTTTAGTGTTCTCAAACGGACAAGAATATCCATATGGGACTCTTAATTTACGATTTATAAACTTCAAAAAATTTGTATTACAATAGAAATTGAAAAAAATTACGGCGTTCATCTTGGCTTTTACTTTGCTTGGAAAATCTGAGTTAAATTTTCAAAATATGTAGCAGAATACTTTTTAACGAGGTTAATTATAAATTGATTAATTATTTTTCCACTTTTGAAAAAATAATTTTGTCGATTCGTACTCTACTTAGTTCTCGAGAAAAAAAATAATGCAATGCTGCAAATATTCATCTGCCGCCATCTATTATCCTCCATCTCAATTTTGTTCGCGATATCAATAAATTGATAAAACAATACTCTGTATAGTCGGTATTCTCCGTAACCTTAAAAACACTTTTTTCCTAGATCATCGAAGACCGGAGTGAAGCTGCTGCACTCCGCTCGCCGTTCGGTAACGTGACGACGACGAACCCTACTGGAATGGTCATTTCAGTCCCGTAATTTCGGCAACGACGATGAATAATAAATATTTTTAATATTTATTACGGAAGGATAAAAATATTATCGCTAACCAAAAACGACTATTTCGACTTATTTTTATTCCGTCTACAAGAATATGGCAGAAATATTCGCTAAAAGAATTTTTTTCGGAAAATAATTTTTTTATCTTTCCAAAAATTTTACCTTAATTCTCCCTATACGATTGAATTCTGCTTACAAAATAACGTCGAATGAGACTTGCTGCACTTTTATTTTTCTATCCAGTTACGAATAAACTTAATTCAAAACTGGTGCGCGCTAAGTGTGTCATGCGGTAGACAAATACTCCTTACTTATCATTATATCGAATATGATATTCATTCCTTTCTAGTATTCATTCCTGTCTGATATTCAGCTCCCGCGTTACATAATCCGAATGGCATTCTCACAAATTCGAAATGATCATTAGGCGTCGAAAAAGCGGTTTTATGAGATTCTCTTTCGTCTAGTAAAATTTGATGAAATCCAGATACACAGTCTATTACACTAAAATACCTTGCGTTTTCGACTTGATCAAAAATATCCGTTATGTTTGGTAATGGATATGCCATTGGGATCGTTTGGAACCTCTCCCTTCTTCTGGAGTTCCAAAATCTATGTCTGCTTTACGTGGCTATCAGCCTGCTCAAATTATTCACTTTATGAAGCTAAAACATATATTCAATTAATTGTTTCGTGCAACATACAATTTTAGGTGAGAGAAGGTAGGAAAAATAAGTAGAGACAATAATGTGCACAACACTGGATTTGGTGGTTATAAAAGGTTGCCATTTGGCCTTTATTGTTTTATTTATTGCTTAAGACGTTTTATATCTTACAGACTATATATAAAACGTCGACTTATGCTAGACGTTTAATTCCGTTCGAACATATTACTCTCCGCGCGTAGCTTTATTATATATAACTTATTCGCGTAGCTCCATTTCTCGCTTCGCACCGGCCGCGTTTTAAAACTTCGCGATATTCCGCGATCGCGTTCATATCTAACAACGCGGTGATGGCCGTTGCAAGCATCATCTTCTCGGGGACGAGGAGGAATTATCTTACGTACTGCAGAAATTGTGGGGCACCCTGGATTTCTGGGAGATATTCTCGGTCATTTCAGGACTGGAAGCGTTTTTTTCCTTTCTGAATAATCTGATACAAATAGAATTTTTTTGAAGTCCATAAATCGTAAATTAAGAGTCCCATATCTGCCCCTCAATCTGCAGACTTTTGACCGATCGCGTGCTAATTGCGTGATCGCACGACATTTAAATCAAAGCAACGCACATATTCCGCGATCTGTTTTTCGCTACTCTAAATCGCGAACTTTTATCGTTGACGTATTAAGAACGCCGTGCAATCCGTGCACGACTCAAGACGTTTTTCCCGAAGGATAATCCGCCCCTTTTTCCTTACTTGAGAAAACGTAGAAATTTCCTTCAGTGGAGACTTCGATGCGGGAATGGTCGCCCTTCCAACACGTGGCTCTGCCTAGTCCCCGAATTCTCCTTGTGTACTTCCTGGTTGCTGCAGTTTCTTCCTCTTTGCTGATGGTAGGTGGTGGTTGGCGACAAAGTGATTTTCACCACGCTGCTGAGTTCTTTTATTTCCCACGTTTTGATCTTTTCGCGAGATAATCTTTGAAGATGGCCGTATGCGCGTTATTAGAATTTTGTAATTAACCCTTTATAGGTTCGCGCATCCAGGTCACGCCCTCATTATCTAATTATGCGTGAATTTTTTTAATTAACCGTTGCCGTGTAAATTGAAGTTAATGTTAATCGTCTGTAGTTGGGATTCTATGGTTAGCTACGTTAGTTGCTTCTAAGTGGTCGCGCTCTAAGTGATATCTATCATCGTGTCGAGATATCAGTCTAGCTGCTTGTTTCATTTCCTTTAAACGGAAAAAAATTTGGAAATGTATAAGTTCAAATATTTTTGGAACGATTTAATTCAAATAACTAGATTAATTTATTATTATGCTCGAACTAAATTACGATCAAATTGGTACTAGAAAAGTTCAAACATATATGAACTGTATGTTTACAAACAACGGCTCAACGCAGTCCGGTGTTTGTATTACTATAGTCCAGTGTGCGTTGAACTTCTATAGTCTGACGCTCGATGTGCCGCACTTCGATGTTGGGACTCTGAGAGTCCCAAGCTTTGAACTGCCCGAGTTCAGACGTTATTGAACTAATATAATCCGTTGTTTGATATATTTAACTATTAAAACTTTTTCTGTGTCTTTTGTTTATGTGAATATGTGCATAATTTAAATAG
>UELV01165326.1:0-16413 GCA_900490015.1 Megastigmus stigmatizans | reverse complement strand
CACACACACACACACACACAGTGCTATCTATCTCTCTCTGCGAGAGAGAGAGAGGGAGAGAGAGAGAGAAGAGCCGAGGCGATCGGATCGAACGCGCCGCCTTTGTATATATAAAAGCGGTAAGCGGGCCATGATGCGACTTTCGAGCTGAGCAAGGTATATGGTAGTAGATGTATCGAGTGAGGAGCAAGCGCTGCTGCTGCTGCTGCTGCTGCTGCTGCTGCTGCTGCTGCTGCTGCTGCTGCTGCTGCTGCTGCTGCTGCTGCTGCAGCAGTCCGTTTCTGGAGAATGTTGCAGCACTGCGCACTGACTTGCTGCTCTCTCGCTCGCGAGCTCGTCTGCGATCCGCTGTGTATGTGTGCAGTGTATGTGTTATGGTGTACATGTTTGTATGCATGCGCGCGGCCTTTTCTCGTTTTCTCTATACATATATACCCGCAGCTGCAACTAACTCATGCGCACTTGTAAACTCGCTGCATTTATTTGCACTTTTCCGCGCGCGATTTGTCTTTATTCCTCGCGGAGATCCCAGTTATATCCCACTGTGTACTCTGTATTAGGCGCATGCTTAGACCTTATTTAGGATAACGAGCCGATCTATTTAAGCTCCTAATAGGTAGAGCAAGTAGCGGCGCCTCTTCGCGCGCGCGTTTTTTACACTTCTTCTTCTCGTTTTCAAGACTACGCGGATCGGCAGCGCGCACACACACACGCACACGCGATACCGCTATATACTGCAACAACAGCGGCACGCGCACTCGACTTTTCTGGTTTACTTTCGAAAGTCTACATTGGGGAAGTCGATCGTTACAGTTTATTACCCGCCTATTTTAGAATTAGCGCGAGTTATGTTGCGCGTGTGTTTATTTCCTTTTCCCCAACTGCATTTCTCTCTCTCTCTCTCTCTCTCTTCTCTCTCTCTCATTCTCTGCATTTATCTTTGGAGCAAGTCGCGCGGGCGGCTAACCTTATACCCGCGAGCTACGTGAACCTAAAATATTTGTCATTCTTTCCTCTCCATCTGTGTATATACAATATCACACGGATCCTCCACCTAATCCAGCCTTTATATACAGCGAGTATCATAATCTCTCTCAGTGCAGGCTATATACGATATATGTATAATATAGAGGATTTGTAGAGCGGGGGCAACAAACCGGCACTTTGAACTCACACTGAAAATAGCATTCCACAGAATTCACTCGTCACTGTTTGGCGGCGAACTCCGCAACGACGATTCCGCGACACATCAAACGCACGAAGCTGCAGCAGCAACAGCAGCAGCAACAGCAGCAGCAGAAGAAGAAGAACTGACTGCTGCAGGCGCGCGCGCGACCAACTGCTGTGCCTATGTGTATATATGCGTATATTGCGTATATTGCGTATACATAAAGAAGGACGAGAAAGAGAACCGATGAGCTGTGGCGCTCGAATGGTCACGAGCTGCTCAGCCCAGCTCCCGACTCCACTGGTATCGCGTATTATTACGCGTCTATGCCTGGACACCGACTATATGTTTATATCATTACACGCGTATGCACGTGAGGCTGGTGTACAGCACTGCGTTATATAGGTACGGAGAGACACGCGTGCGAGTATGCGTGAGACGAGCGAGAAGCCGAGGGTCTGCCTTCGCGCCGGGGCCCTCGGACTGGCACTGAAGACTCGCGGCTGTTCGCTCGCTGCCGCCGCCGCTGCTGTTGCTGCTGCTGCTGTTGCTGGTAGTGTGCTGGCTGCCTTTCTCTGTCTGTCTCTCTCTCTCTCTCTCTCTCTCTCTCTCCCTCCCTCTCGTTCGCTCGGCTGTAAAACCGAGGGGCCCCGAGTGGACCCCACGTGGCCGCCGCCGCCGCCGCCGCCGCCGCTGCTACGCTATATATGCTGTATACATGTGTTGCCTCGCGAGCGCGTCATTGTGTGTGCCGCACGCTTCTCCGTCAACACGCCGCCCTTCCCTATAGCCTATCTCTCCTTCTTTACTTCTCCTTATTCTCTTTCTCTCTCTTTCTCTCCTTACGTACACATTCTATCTTTCTATTCGTAATTTTTTCTTTTCATCTTTTTACTTCTCCTCCACTTCTCTTTCGCTTGTGCTCTCTCTCTCTCTCTCTCTCTCTCCCTCTCTCTCCCCCCTCTCTCTCTCTCTCTGTCTCTGTGTCCTGCTTCATGGTGGCTTATACACACATATACGCTACACTCTATTTCGCTATATAATTTTAAAATGAACGGTTTTGTAATTACGTGTCATTATTTTCACTCGTTGTTTCCTTTTCAATTGTTGCTTCTTCTACATTTATTTGCTTTTTGCCTCTTTCTTTGCACATTTCTTCAAGTCCCTTTGTTCGCGATTTCATCTATATACCTATTTTCTTTTTCCACCTTCGGAGAAAGTGAGTTTTGCGATAAAATCATAGCATTAGCACATAGTCACTTTGTACGAGACAAAATGTAGCAGAAGAATCATAGATAAAGGAAAATTGTCCTATTGGGCTCTTTCTTTTCAATGCTTATATATTTGTTAGAAATACTGGTTTCAGAAAAAAAATTTATTTTAGTTTTCTATGATTGTTCTAAGAATTTCAAATTTAACTGTCATCCGTCATATAATGATTGCTAACCACAATGTTTACTGTAATGAACCAGTTGAATTTAAAACTCTTGTTCCAAACTGTTTTTAATCTGTTTGTAACTGTTGTCAAATGTCTCATCCCGATTTATTTCTTTTTTTCTATAATAAACGATCAATTGTTAGCAAGGTTTCTGATACTTACTTATATCATGTAGTTTTTTTAGTGTTAGTGGATCTTTTATTATACATAAAAAAATTTAAGATGTTTTTTATTAATATTTTTTAATAGATAAAAATTTCTCAACTTATATTAATGAGTGATACAAGCAATAATAATGATGTACCATTTTTGGATATAATTTTATTAATACTTTTGTTATAATTAATTTCTTGTGCTCGATATATTCGGAATAGCAATAAATATTATTTGGTCTTTAAATTTCTATCACGAATGGCCTTGAACTTATGCCGTGATTGCCTAGCTCCTTACGCAACATATTTTCTTCATTTATCTGATCATTAAAAATTTAAAAAATCATTGGTTTTGTTGCAAAATAATTATACCTAAGCAATTACAATGTTATAAAAATTAAATTAGAAAAACTCTTATGTAAATGAAAATATAAGTGAATAACAATAATAATTTTCAAATGATATTTGTCAATATTATACGTAGAATTAATCGAATCGAATAAAGTGGATATGAAAAAAAAAACTATATACAAAAAAGTTAGTATCCACGTTAAGGCTATATAAAAGTATTTCCAACGAATGTACAGATAATTATTATTGTTCCAGAAAAAGCGATTTACAATCAATCAAAGGAAATTGCACATTTGACTTTTTGCCTGAATCGTCTGATCTTCCGGCCGCAGCAAAAAAATTATATTTCCAATTATTTTTTGCCAAGCATAATTATCCGCTTCTTCCAGGCTGACGTGCAGTTTGCTTTTCCATACCCCAGAGATCTATTTACGTGCATTTCTTTTGCTCCCGCGTGCATTAACGCGTTATGCTGCCTGGCCCTGTTTCTCTTGATCATTTTATTTGAACGTAAGCTCTTTCTCTTCAACACCCGCTGTCCTCTCCGCTTGCTGTCCCTGTCATTTCCTATTTCTGTCTTTGCGCCTCGTGCTGCCGCTGTGCTTCTAATTCCATTATTTTCTCTTACTTCTCTTGTTTCAACATATGATGTATATCGCTGCTGCATTTCTTCTCTCGATCCCTGTTCTACTATAAGTATGGCTTTCACTAGTTATTAATTTTTATCGAAGCGAAACTCTTCTGCCGTTTCCTATAATAATCTACCGGTATCATTATAGTAGAAATGGTATGTTTGAAATTTTCAAAGCTTATATTTTTATGTACTATAAGTAATTAGCACTTGTTTTTCTTTCAGCTTGTACACTAATGGTTGTTTTGATAATAATTCTTCGATTTTATTTTCTACCTATAGGTATATTATTAAGGTGACACCAGTATCATTTATTTTACCGTAAAAGTGTTAAATGATACATTGTAGCTTTGATTCTAAATCACTCGATAATTTATTTTATTTTATTAGCTTGGTATTTTCAAATTCACGATAAGGGTAACTAGGATAAAACAATGAAGAAATCAATTATTATTGTATTGTGACATTAAGGCATTTATTGCATACCATTTTTATACCCTTTCCTTTCTTACTTTTGCCTGCTCTGACTCAATTTTGTTTTATTCGCCTCTTCTTTCTTTTATCTCAGATATTTATTTTTCTCTTAAGCAGCTCTCTTTATCGTTCTTTTGTTACTTTGTTTTCATGCATTACACGAGACCTTCTTTCTTTTATTTCTTTATTTTCACTCTTTCAAATGCGTATAAACATTTTACTATTTCGCAAAACAAGTATACTAGCATATAAAGAAATTTGCCTATTTTCTTTTATTATAAAAAGAAAAGTTCTAGCATTTGTTTTCCATTTATTATTCTTTAATCTAAGTACATAAACATTTCTACATTATTTCTCAAAGCTGTAGAGTAGCAGAAACAACGACGAGAATGAACGCATGGAGTTTTGAAGAAAATTATTAAATATTCTAGTCTGAAAATCATTGTCATTATAGATGAAAAATTATTGAACCTGTATCAATTATTCATTAATTCTAAGCGTTACAACTCCTTCTCGCCTTGCACAATTACAATAGGAAATTTGAAATAAAAATGACGTGAGCCTTTCAAGTATAATAAGGATAAAAAAAGTGAGGATTTTTCAAAGTACCATTGTATAAAGTTGCACTCAAATTAAATTTAAGTACATTTTGTTCCCTTTGTAAATTGTAACAACAACAGAGTAGCAGCGGTTCAAGCTAAAATAATTGAAACCCATTTCGGACGAATTTTCGAAAATACCGCAGTTATTCATAATACTTCGTTCAGTCGAATTTCTATTTATACTACATATATCAAGAAGGGAAAAAAAACAGCTTTACGACCGGCATTGTTTTGAACAGCATGTATAGCATGTATATAAGTGTACTGCACGGCAGCCTTAATCCTTAGCAAGGCTGTAAAAAGGGCCACGGCGTAGCAGCAGCAGCAGCAGCAGCACAAAATTGCCTCGTGCAGACACAGAAATTTTACTGCTCCTCATTGCAACCATTTCCCTCCTCTCTTTTACTGCCAACGTCTCCGCGCTGTGCGTATACGTACGCCATAATTCTTGATTCTTCGGCGGCCCTCCTCGCCCTCCTCTCTCATTTTCTTCTCCGTCTCTCGCGCTCTTATTCTCTCTCGCGCGCTCCAGCTCAAGCTCCCCCGAAACCCTTCGATAATATATCCCCGACTTTTCTACACGACGCGCATTACATAAAGCTATTATATATATATACACGTCGCGTGCACAACTCACCGACCCTATACACACACACACACACACACACACACACACACGTGCACACGCACGCACGTATCGGCTTCATTAACAAAGGACAGAGACGACTGCTTTCGACCACACGCTCCCGTGCATTATACACATACACACATGTACACGCGTATTTGCTTCTTTATTCCTTTTGCCTTTTTATTCCTTTCTTCCTCGCCCTTCCCGCATGCAGCTCTCGCGCTCTTTGCACCTTTTTTCTCTCTGCTTTTTTGTCCACTCCTGATGCGTGTACCACCGAGATTTCTCCCCACCTGCGTGGTCCCTCTGCCTCTCTCTCTCTCTCTCTCTTTCTCTCTCCCTCTCGGTTTCGCACACCAAATGCTGGCACATTCACTTTTGCGCGACAGTCCTTATGTTATGGCTTGCGCCGCGACGACGACGGGACTTTGTGCACAGGATGTATATAGGTATACGGAACACGACGCGAGGGAAAGAGCGCGAGGCAGGCGTCGCTCTGCGCTATAAAGCGTTGTTGGACGGTATAGCGATTCGCGCTGTATGCAGTTTGCGCCGCAAGGGACCGTGTGCGAGAGCTTGAATTAAATTACCGTTTTTTGTCAAATTGACTCGGTGCGTTTGGGCTCCGCCGCTTGCGCGCGGCAAGGTTTGTATACTTGCTTTTCTGTCGGGCTGTGTACATAAGCGACGCGGGAAGCTGGGCTTGCGAGTATAGTCGATTCGATGCATAATTTACGATTGTTAATGCCGCTTGGTACCGCGCACAAAGGCCCACACTGTTCTTTTCTTGACGCGTACGAGCTCGAAAAACATTTCTTGAATTAAAATTATATACGTGCTTTGAACTCGTCAACAGTTACTAAAATACTATTTACCATTTGCTTTGCAAATATTTTATGTTTTAAACTCGTATTATATATACACGCAATAAAAAGGTAAGCTTGTTAAGCATATATAGGATTCAATGTTACTGGATTTTGATTTATTTACTCTGACAATAGTTTTATTTTAAGAAACGGTTTTATATTGTTTTTTTTGCATAGTTATTAGTTTATCTTGAAAAAATTAACTGTTACCCTGAAATGTGGGTATACACAAAAAAAAACAATTGATTTAAATAAAAATTAAATCTATATTCACTCTGTCATATCGGCTTTTTAGTTTTAACCTACTTTCCTTTTCTTTTTTAGACGCGAGATAAGTCCAGTATAGTCATGTTAAGCACTGATTCATTTACTCTATAGATATGTTAAAAAATACACATTAGGAATAACGTATTTTATGCAACTTAAGTTTATAAACGATCATTTTTTAAATTACAATGTAAAAGAGCATCTGAATCGAAATATAATATAAAATAAACATGTTTTATGTAATTTCAACATCATTAATCACGAATTGCATTTCGTATCCGCGTATTTATTAAAGTAAATTGGCTTCGAAAGGAATACAATGCGCTGTTCTTAAAAGATAAAGCTTAATAATATCTAAGAAAATTTTTCGACTACCTGAGCTTGTGTTTCTTTTTTAATATTTGCCTTACTTAACAAGGTCGTAATAAATTGAAAATTCGTCGTGTCCTAGCCTCGAGCCGCAGCTGCTTTTTAGGACATAGAGAGGAGTTTTTTTTTAAGAACAGGTTTCTTCAACGAGCCTCTCTCTCTCTTTCTCTCTCTTTCTCACTTTGTTCCACCGAGCAAACACTTGCACAAGTCGATGCAACGCGATAAGATTCGTTCGCGCTTGGATTAAATTCCGCTTCTTTTTTTTCTCCTTCTCTTCTCTTTTCCGAATGATCGTGTTACGCGTCGAGGTGTTCCAGGCTCTTTAGGCGTGCATGGTTGATTGATGACGTCGCTCTACGGAAAAATGCCCCGCGGCTGCGTCTTATACACTGGCCGATGGATTTATTGAATCGGAAGATATTATTTCATTATCGCGAACGTCTATAGAATTTATTCTATATTCAAGCGTTGATTCAGACGTTAATGCGACGAAAATTCATTGTTTCTTCTTTTGCGCACTTGTTGCCTGCTGGATGAGTCGTAAGTGTGACTCACTTCTTGATCAATGATTCCCAATCGGCAATTGCAATGCTTAACAATTCTATCGGCTTAAAAGACGCCCGATAATTTTGCCTCGCAGTTCTTAAGTGGTTCATTATATAATTACGATACATGTATTCGAAAGAACTAAAAATTAAAATCCTTATATGTATAAATTAATAAATTCGCATTAAAGTGTATAAAAATATAAATAAAAATATTTAATTTCAAATCGCATTTTATTTTTTAATACTTTTTTGTAAATACAGCACAGATGTACAGTATAAATACATCGCCTCTCGAAACATCGTTACTCACATATGAATCTATTTCTAAATTAATAGTTATAGTATTTTAGAAATAAAGAAAGTATAATTCTTATATCACTTTGCGGCGAATATCTATTTTTATATATAATAGTAACAATAAAATTCGAATAAAAATTCTAACACGTAGTTTTGTTATAATACAAAAATTATTGTAAAATAAATATACCATTACCATATATGTATACAAATTCTTAAGTATATAGTTTTAAGAAAAGTTTTCATCGCTATAAATAAGTACAAGGAAGCGTTTTTTTTTACTCCGAACACTTAATCATGTGCGAGTCTCTTATTATGTAATTACAATCACGATACCTCCAGCTGATTCACACAATGCATAAATGTTTTTCACTTACAAGGTAACAACATCCAATAGTTATTGGTAGCAAAATTATCGTCATTATGGATATATAATAGTAATTACATAAAACATCATCCTTATGTAACCAGGTAAGTATATGATTTCATTTTAATTGTCCAAGGAACCTACATCGTAAAACTTTTATTTTCCTCAGCAAATATTGAAATGGCAACAATTCGCCGTACGCATCCCTCCGAGCGCGACGTATACGCGCGCCGTAATTAAAAAGGACTCGGCTAAACAATGGCAGCAGCTCGACTAAAAAAAAACCACGCACATAATTATTTCTGCGCAGCGAATTTTCCGTAAGAAACTCGTTAGCTTAAAAAAAAAAAAGCAAAAGAGAAAGGGAGAAAAAAAGAAAATATGAAAGATCTCCATCGCGACTAATTTAGAACGCACTCTGAGAAATGATAATTTTCGTCCGCCGCGAACAGAAAGAAGAAAAAAATATAAAAAAAATATAACGGAGAAGTACTCGAGAGGCCCAAGAATAGGTATATGCCCGGCCTCATTAACACAAAAGCACGAACGTCTGTTGCGTTTATATATTTCCCTATTTATTAAGCTGCGTGCCAGAAGGACGGGGGAAATGCAACAACTCGGGGCTCAACGCCCCCGAATCGTGTGTATAGGCACTTGGTGCGAGTGTAGCGCTTGGCTTTTATATACATATACACATATATTGTAGGGACACGGGACCGTAACGCGTCAACGACTGGGAGAGAGAAAGAGAGAGACAAGAGGATAGTTGTAATACGTGAGGGGCGCGAATGTAACTGCATGCGCGCGCCAGATGCACGAGAGCGCGTTCTATACCTGCAGTGCCGTTACGACGACCCTCTCTCTCTCTCGCTCTCTTTGGCTCTCTGTAGAGCCGCAGCTCGCGCTCTTTTTTCACTCGCTCGCGGTGCGTGTCGTGTATAATTGCAATTAGTTTCAATTTAAAAGGATTGTGCATATTAAAGACGATTGTTTTAATTTTTCAATTTTACATAACAATGCTTGACTTTGTTCTAATTGTAACATGATTTTTAATCTGTTGCTATGAATTCTTTTTATATGATCATTTTACAAATTTGTAATACCTAAAACTATGTATCTATACCTACTATAAGTATTATGTAGTGAACGGAATATATATTGCGTGATAATAATGAACGAAAATATCTACAAATTCAAGACTTTATCGATTTCTAGGAAGCAAAAAATTTTATCTAACAGATTTTATGAGAACACTATATTCTCAGTCCCGAGAAGGCGTATTGGTAAAGCAATATCTATATAACTTCGCTCGGAGAATTTAGGCTGTGTTCAAATTTGAAAGAAAGTCAAAATTTAGTCCAAATAAAAACTTATATAAGTAGGTTAAACTTTTAGGTTTCTAAGAAATGTTTTCAAAAATTAAGGAATAAGAGATTGAGTGTCTTTCGTCCCGGTACTGTCTGATGGGCTCGACAGGAAGATGCACAGACAGACCATCTTCGACACAAAGTCGTAAATTTACGGAGTCAGAAAATCGGTCTTCATCTAGTATAGTGGTGAAAAAACATAAGAGGCACATTTGTGATCAAACGCCATTCTCAAAAGTAGTTATTTTTCCATCTAATATTATACTGTCACGACTGACAGTTTGATATAAAATGCAAAATTTTTGCTCTTCAAAGGAGGATGCCCACGAGATTGGAATAAAAAGTAGAGTCTAGGGACAACGTACGAAATCTACGTCATTATTTAGAACACCAAAAGACATTTAATTTTAAAAAAGTTTGAAGATACAGTCGATAAAAACGTAATTGTAATTCACTGTCTTTCTATACTCACTTGTTTCTATTTGCATTAATCATAGGAAAAATCGACTCGGTCTTGTTTCATATGTTTCCTTTTTCGTGAAGGAGATGTAATTTTTTTAAATATAAATCTTTCCATACCCTAAATGATAGTGCAAGTTTCGTATGTTGCCCTTACAATTTTATTAAAAGAATGTATAGGCAATGTATATGAATGTATTGATCTCTATGAGTCAAAAATTCTTTTAACAAAAATATCATCCTAACTACTTGCAGTTGCAATTAATTCGTATACGTACGCGATCCAATGCCTATACATAGAAAATACAATTGTCGCTATCAAAACCAAACGTCTAATTTTTTTTTGCGCAATACCTATAGAATATCCAGGTAATGTCTTAAATGAAACGAACAGTATCGCGCAGTACTGCGAAACAGTGTCAAACCTAGCTTCGTTATATTCGGCCTTATTCAGTTCATCTTTCATAGCCTATATAAATGTCCTTCCTCGGTCTGTTACACGTTACCGGCATTCAGAGTAGAACCTTCATAATTTTGTTGTGCAAGGAGGGTACGCACCAGAGCTGAAAGGTTGTTATCTTTCTTAAGTCGTTGTCAACGATTCTTATTTAGGAAATATAAGAAAAGAAAGGGAGTCAGAGAGAAAGAGGAAGAGAGAAAGAGAGAGCAGATGACGCGAAAGCGGAGGCATACGCAATGTTCCTCCTGGACGACACGAGTCTCGGGTGACTATAATTAATTTTATATTTCATTTTTCACTCCTTGCTTCTTTTCGCCTTCCGTTTCAATTGAGCCACCTCCGTGATTGTTTCGAGTGAATGCAAGGTAAGAGAGCAGGAAGGTTGCTTCGGCTGAGCGTACGTTACGAAACGGCACTGTATAAATGACAATAGTTTTATGTACTTGGGTATGAAGTAGTTGTATTATTCTTAGAAAGAGTTCGTTTCTTGAGAAAAGTATGACTTGTACACTTTATCGAATTTATAGCAATATTATGTAATGGGTTGAAAATGATTGCAATTGTCATTTTATGAAAATATGCAATATTTTCTTGTTTACAATATAAACTATGTGTATGTGACATGTATTTATTGTGAAAATAAGAATAATAAAATTTTAATAGCTATCTGAAAGAAAAAAACAATTATTTAAAATAGCAGTATTTAATGCATAGAGAAATTGCGTGGATAAATAACAAAATCAATTAACTTGAAAAAAGTCTTATACTTAATGGAGGATAACAAATTTATGGAAAAACGGCAGCCTTTGAGCAATACATTTTATAAGTATTGATTTTAAACATAATAATGATAAAGCGATGGGGAGAATGCATTTACGATTTGCAGAAATTCAATGCATAGCCTCATAAAGTTTTATAGTTCAATGATCGATTAAACGTAATAAAAGGTTTACGAACTGGTAAAATCTAAAATCTCTCTGGCAATAAAACATACAGGATCTTTTAAAAGATTAAAATGATTGAGGCTCATTTTATTTTGAAATATATAAATAAAAAAGCGCTTTCCAAGGTTAAATAGCCTGCAATTACTTGGAATAAATACTGTTTCGTATCTGTTTGTTTTAGAAAAGACATGTCACATTCTGACTTATTTCTCAGTGCTCGATATAAAAAGTCATTAACATCGATCAGTAGAACGATAAACATATGCTTATGATAACATATGATAGTATATGATGATAACAAATTTGATAGCAAAGCAGCTGTCTATGTCAGTTTCACTGTTGGTATGCATACATACGTTCTATGAATTTATATAACGTGTGCACGTTGATGCATAAAAAATCTTTTCCAAGTTTCGCAGCCCTAATCAATTTCATTATGTCATAAATGTATATCTACTCATTATTAGGTTTACACACTTACACCCAGAGACGCAGAAAAACTATGCCTCACAAAATAGCACCGCATCAGCTTGGGAACTGAAAGAAAGAAGAATAAAAGTGCCAACTCGCCTTATATAGGTCGAGCTTATCACTTTTATGATCGTCTTCTTCGCACTCGAAAGTTGGCCCGTCCAATATACGACATGAAATACGTCCAGGTCTCACTGCACCACTCCTTTACTCCATTGCAGTATCGCGCGCACGTTTACTCGTAATTTGCACCTGCGAGAAAAGGGGACGAGTCTCTCGCGCGCGGGCGCGTAATTTAGCGCGTCGTTGTGCGGTGCACAGTCCTTCGTCCTGCGATCATTGCTATATATATATATGTATATACGTGCAGGGGAAGACGCACACAATGCGGAACGTCCGAAACCGGTTCTGTACATACACGTATAACAGGGCTGTTCCGCGCCTTTTCATTATCTGAACCGCGGTATGGCTTTCTTTGCGTGAGTTACCGTGGCCAGCGCGTGAATTGCCACGGGAGACGTACACATACATACGCGGATGCCTGGATATACATATTCCTTCTCTTCTGCGCGTTTATTGACTTTTATCTTTGGGCCATCAATTCAATATACTGCGAGATTTCGTGCTTTGGAGATAAACTTATTGAATTTAAATAAGGGCTTAGGTAAATAATGTCTCGCAAATATTTGGTTGGTTTACAAAAAAAAAATATTTATCTTATCTTGTAGATATGGTCTTTTTATGCTAAGCAAATATTTATGGCTTGATTTATAGTTCTAGGTGAATCATTCATTTAGATTCAACTAAACTATATGATAACTAAATTATAAATAGACCTTTATTTGAAGCTAATAATTTTCTCGCAGAGTGTAACTTATTACTTCTCTGTATTATTTATGATTAAAATCATGTTTCTTATGTATATTTTCTTATAGTTATACTTTATAGACATTTTAAATAATGAGTTGCTATGTCTAGAAACTCGATACTTTATTCATGAAATTATTTTTATTACAAAAAATTGAATACATAGTTAAATACACAGGAACAAAATTATTTATAAAATATTTATTTGATCTGAATTTCTTTAAAAATTTCTCTATAAAATGGTTACTTTATAAAAATTTCTGTAAGAATTATATATTATACAAGATATACAAGTCAACTACTATTCATGATTTTATCTTTTCAGTTAAAACTGATCTATCTCCACATAAGTAATGTAGACATGCGGAATACAAAGTAATATGTGGCATTCAAAATTCAACCACAACCAAAAACTATACAATATTATGTTCTTTAATTTTTGTAAATTTTATTTTTCCGATGACTAAAAATAATTTTGCCAGTGTAGGATTTTATATGAATTAATAAGATTGAACACTAGTAAGCCTTGTTTACAATATTTCGATGTAGAGGTTACCGGTGTAATATTTTATAGGAATTAATGCATGTGAATACTTGAAAACAGTGTGTAGAATTTGTCGTTATCGAGTATGTCGGCATAGGATTTCATATGAATTAATAAGATTGAACACTAGAATTATGTACAATTTTTCGGTGTAGAATTTTATACGGAGGGTATGGGACAATAATCGTAGGCACCAGTATGCGTGTATCTCGAATAGGTCCGTGCGAGAAGGCGGCTTACGACAGAATACCACGTCTGGCATCGCATGACTATATGGTGCCCAAGAGGGGGCTACTGAGAACTGTTCAAGTCCCGTGCTCACAACCCCTTTCTCATTTTATTGAAAGATTCAATTTTTATGCATGACAGAGTAAACGCGTAACAATAAAATAAAACGCACACTGAAATCTTAGCTCGCTCATCGGTTGTATCTTTCATTACGCTTTTTTACGCGAGACGATCTGTGCGGTTCTTAAATGTTCGCATCATCTGGAAAGGCGTCGTCAGATCTGGTAGGCGTACTTAGGTTCTTGCTTGCGCTTCGTTGTTTGGTGGCATTACCGCTGAATTCATTTGCGCCACGGGTTGGGCTGGTGGAGACGATGTTCTTTCCTCATACTCGATGAAGCTTTCAGGGGTCAGTTGTATGATTCGCATCTTTTGGAAGCTCCGGGAGTATCGGTGCGTATAAAATTATATATAATTTTATATAAGTGCTTATATATAACTATACATAATTATATATGGACATTGTCTCTATATAATTGTACATGATGATATATGATTATATATCGACGGTTCTTACGAAGACTAACACGTTTCAATTTTCTAACGAAGACTAACACTTTGTAATATTTCGGCGCGAAGACTAACACGTTTCATATTTCGCCGCGAAGACTAGCACGTTTCGTATTTCGCCGCGAAAACAAGTACGATTCAATTTTGATCGTGAAAACAAAATTGAATCAAAAAGCGAAAAAATGATCTATATATACCATAAAACTGTATAGCTATAGATCATATACTTCAGTAGCCTCTAAATAGGCACTTCATGTTATTTGTTTATAAAGTTATATCCTAGAGTTTACGCTGAATTCGTACTTTGGAGACTGCCTCATACTCTCCTTGTCCACTGATTTCTTACTAGCATGAAAGGTAAAAATATATGCTATAAAAATTATTCTAATCACCTTACTTAATTATACAAATAAATTCCGTATATGGTGATTAGTAATTTGACATTATCCTTTTGAATTATTTAAGTATACTTAATTGTAAAAAAGCTGATTCTTATGCAAAACGGAGTATCATAAAGACAGAAAACATTCGTCTAATATGAGTCATTTAGGAAAAATAAAGTGAAAGAATGTTTATAATATTTCATTTGTTTTAATAATTAAAAAAATTAGACTTAATAACTAATCTTAAATACACTTATGATGATTAATACATCTGTTCGCGGACTAGCGTGACTACGTGCGCCTGCTAATATTTACGTGCCGACGTATATATTAATCAATGAATAAATAAATAAAAGTCCAGTTTTAAAACATATACAAGAATGTATGTTTTAAAACATTTACATCAAAAGTTAAAGCGCCAACAGTTGATAAATAAAAGTCATTGGAGAAGAAATAAATAAAAGCTACTAAGCTATAATATATATATATATATACATATATATATAATTAATTCAATTACCAAATTTATGAGATCCTAGTACTTTGTTAATGGAACAAAACTTTTCTGTATATGTATATTTATACATATATGCATATACAGAAAAGTTTTATTGCATTAACAGAGTACTAAGGGTCTCATAAACCTGGTAATTGAATTAATTTTGTAATGCAATAAATTAAGTCCCATATCAAAAAAATTGCGTTTATTTATATACCAATATAGTTTACTAACTTAAAAAATTAAATAACCAGTATTATCAGATCAATTTTTACTTTGTTATTAAATAAATCTTTTTTCAATGCAAATATAGCATAGTACAAATAAAGTTATAATTATATATACATGTATACACACATTACCAGATTAAATTCATCTGCTGAATTAAAATAATTTATATATTATTAGGTATTAGTAATTTATAAAATAATCGTCATGTTCATATTGCAATGTATGCTAACACCAATTATTTGGGCCTTATTTTTTATGCTCTATAATATTTTTGGGCCTTATAATTTTTTTGATCCTTAAAATTTTTAGGCCTTATTTTTTGGGCCCTATAATATTTTTGGACTTTATAATTTTTTTTGGGCCTTATAATTTTTTGGTTCCTACAATTTTTTGGGCCTTATTTTTTATGCTCTATAATATTTTTGGGCATTATAATTTTTTGGGCCCTAAAAATTTTTGGATCTTATGTTTTGAGCCTTATTTTTTAGGCTCAATAATATTTTTGGGCAATATAATTTTTTGAGCCTTATAAATTTCTGGCCCTATAATCTTTCTAAGGGACAATCATTAGGTTACACGGTTGGTAAGGTACGGATCTACTGTCTTACTTATCTGCCATTTATTGGAAACTCACCATTTAGGTAGGGATTAATGTTTTGGGCCCTATAATTTTTTGGGTTATTAGATTATTGTGATATTATATTATGCTATTTATGCTATTTATTTATTTATGATTGTTTTGTGTTAATTTTTATTTTTTTGAAGTTTTATAAGCCTTTCAGCGTCAGCCGTTATTTAATATTTTATTAATATATGTTGTATTGTATAGTGTATAAAATATATAAATTACGTTTTCGAGGCCTGCGATGGCTCATTCGGTAGAGCGATGGACTCGCAGTCCAGCGGACCCGGGTTCGAGTCCAAGCGCGGCCGATTGACACGAGCACCACTGAATTTTAATTCATGTGCTTTGTTTACAAACACATCGCATGCCTCCGTCGCTGATTAGCACCAAGTGGGAGCATAAATAGAGCGACGTTAAATAAAAAAAAAAAAAAAAAAATATATAAATTACGTTGCCCGATTCTCACGACATGGACGTGCTGATAAGGCACATGGCTTACACTCACTCAGTACAAAATACATAAATAAATAATAAATATATATTTTGTGCTTTGAGGGTATCCTTTTAAAGATTCATTGCAGCGCTATATCTATGTTGCGGCCAC